>MU739612.1:35583-86244 GCA_026770625.1 Nicotiana glauca
ATATTATCCTTCCAACATGCTAAAATCGAATTCGTTCGTATTTATTAATGATCCCAATGATCTCCTCTAATCCAACACACTACTTTGGTGACATGACACATCAATACAGGCCTAAGCCACAACTTGCACAATACGCGCACCAATAAGAAAAAGTACGAACATACTCAAATAACAACCACGCACAATTTGATGTCTAGAACCAAAGCAAATCATCATTACCATGGCGAAGCAAATACATAACCCAAAAGAACATAACCGATACGCCATTCACCGAGCAACACCCAATTACTCTTTCCGCTCAACTTCCACTATGAAACCCCAATAGAATCTCACCATATGTGCCTATAACCTACAAATCGTAACACCTCTCACACAGAAAGGTAACTCATAGATCTCCCCCGATTACTAATAAGCTCAATAACAATCGAATCAACACATCCCTCAACAATAAAATTCGGAGCTAACCAAGCTGACTCAAGTTAGAACACGTATCCACATTGGCCTGCCAATAAACTCCTTATCAAGGAAAATTGAAGCTGCTCCTTCCACTCCTATAACTCTGTCTGTGCCATACAATACGGTGACCGGCATCAAATCAATACCGAAATCAACAACCTTGCCCAGCGACATGGCCGGCCACAAGAAACACAATTGTTGTAGCGTCCAATGAAATCCAATATAATATTTGTTACGGCGTGCAACCCGATCACACATAACATTGTTACGGCATACAACCCGATCCATATATAATAATTGTTGCGTCGTGCAACCCGATCCATATATCATAATTGTTTTGGCGTGCAACCCGATTCATATATATATATATATATATAATAAAAATGTTGTGGCGTGAAACCCATTCCAAATATACCGTCAACAATAATCAAAATAACTATCCTGGCAAGGGATCAACAATAAACTACACTATCCCGGCAAGGGGATTCAACATCACAAGTATATACGTCCCGACAAGGGAGAATCAGCTATAACTAATCTTAACTCAACTCCTACTCATCTCAGTTATCACCATTACTCAATCATAAGTAGATTCCACGAAAATAAACTAATTCTTTGTTCAATATCAAGGTTTTACCCACTAATGCATCCTTAGTACCATTTAAGAATGCAACAATATCAATTTAAGGCTCACGGTCATGTTCGACACCAACATATAGATACTTATCACCATGTCTATATGTCGTACACAACAAGAAGCAAATAGAATATAGGACTCAATTCATAATTCCTCAAGCTAAGGTTAGATCGAACACTTACCTCAAACTTCCACAGCTAACTCAATACTCAATTACCGCCTTTCCTCTCGAATTCGGCTCCAAATCAATTGTATATGTACATAATCAACTTAATAACATTAGTCGGGATCATCCAAGTAGCATGCCGAGCTAGCTGCGTAAACCTCAACTCATACAAATGAAACACTCAAAAAATCTTCACTGCTGTGCCACATGGGGTGGCACAGCAATGTATTTCATCTGCTGTCCGTCAGAACCTGCTCTCTAAACTTCTCCACAAGCGCTACGCATGGTGCGGCGCGGTGCGCTTGTGTAATTTTCTTAGAGTATTTGTCTTGGTTTGGCTAGGAAAAGGTAGTTTCTCTTGCGCCCACTCCTACATGGTATAAACAACTCCTAATTAATTTAAACAATTATCATAACACCAAATAAGTCATTAACATACTAATAATCCAAAAACATATGTGAGATAGTATAATTTGCGAAAAACAACCCAAACACGGCCCGACATCGGGGTGTCACCAGTCATGAGCATCTAACGTATGTCTCGAAATGTAGAAGAAGGACTACACAGTCTATTACAAAAATCCAGAGCAAGGAACATAAATAATGATAAGAGGGAGAAAACACTGGGCTGCGAATGCCGAGTAGCTACCTAGTGGACTTCGAAAAATCTGTTGGAAGCTATCAACACTCACTAGCAGGACCTGCAGCACCCGAATCTGCACACAAAGTGCAGGGAGTAAAGTGAGTACTCCAACTCAGTGAGTAATAACAATAAATGAAGGCCGAGTGATAAGAAATCATGTTAAACACAACAATATGCTATAAGAGGCAAAGTAAAATCAGTAAAGTACTATTAGACAGTGTAATCTCATAAAGCACCTTTTAAGCAGTTAAACAAGTAAAGGAAAGGTAGCTAGAAAAGGTAAACACGTAACAACCGCCCCTCGGGCAAAATAACAACAGAATCAGCCCCTCAGGCAGTAACATAGAACAATACCATCCACTCGGGTTGTATCTCATATCATACCAGCCCCTCGGGCTATATCTCATATCACAATGGGTAACTGTGCTAACTGGGAGTGTGCAGACTCCGGGAGGGGCCCCTTACGGCCCAAGCACAATATCAAGCCATCTCGTGGCATAATCAATAGGCTTTCGGCCTCATATCAATAAGCCACTTCGTGACATACAATCTCAGGCCCTCGACCTCATAATCATAATTAGTGTATCACCGCTGCGGCGTGCAACCCAAGACAAAGTATCCTCACAACACAGGCCCTCGGCCTTGCTCAGTCAGAATCTCATAAGCCACTCGAAAAATAGTAAAACATGATACTCAGCTAAAAATATCTTTTAAAATATCATTTAAGATGTTAAAACAGAGTAAACATGCTGAGTTATGAAAATAGTAAAATATAGCATGACTGAGTACAAGTATAAAGTCAAAATAGTGAGGAAATGGTAGTAAAAATCCCCTAAGGATCCAAGTAGTTGGCACGGAGCCCGAATATGACATTTAGCCAAAACATGATAACATCAAACAATTTGCAATCAAATACGCAGTAAAACAGTCATTTGGGATGGACCAAGTCATAATCCCCAATGGTGCACGACCCTACGCTCGTCATCTAGCATGTGCTTCACCTCAGCATAGCACAACGATGTGTGATCCGGGGTTTTATACCCTTATGACAGCATTTACAATCATTACTCACCTCAATCCGGCCCAAACTCTAGCTCGCGATGCCTTTGTCCCTCGAATCAGCCTCTGGATGCTCCAAATCTAGGCACAATCAGTACATAATCATCAAAATATGCTAAGGGAACAAAGCCGACTCGAAAACAAATGAAAAACAATGCAAAATCCCAAAATTAACCAAACCTGACCCCCAGGCCCACGTCTCGAAATTCGATAAATTTTATATCATTGTATTCCTTATCTCCCCACGAGTTCATACATATCAAAAGTTCTGTAATCCGATCACAAATGGTCCTTCAAATCCTCAATCAAATGCCTAAGTTTTCAAGCCCTAGTTTCCTCCATGTTTAACCCTTAATTTCCCCTAATTACAGCTCTAATCCGTGAAATAATACCATAGAAACGAGTTTTCAAGATCCAAAACCTTACCTCAACGAAGTCTCCTTGAATTCTCTCTTTAAAATCGCCCAAAATCCATAATTCGCGTTTAAAAGTGGTGAACCCTCTGAAAATTGCGAAGGAAAAATTATATACATTCTGACCCAGGCTTTTCGCACCTGCGGTCCATCCACCGCATTTACGGTACCGCTTCTATGGTCCACAAACTGCTTCTGCGGTCTTCACTTAAGCCGCCTCCCGCACCTGCGACCCTATCTCCGCATCTGCGGTCGCACAAGTGCGGTTCACATACTGCATCTGCGGTTTAAATCAACCAAGCCTTTGGCCACATCTGCGGCTCCAACCACGCTTCTGCAATACCGCACTTGCGGTCCCTAGCCGCAGGTGCTGTTATGACAGTAGCGGGACATCTTTAGCTGCCAAAAACAACTTCTAAACTTCCTGTCAACCTTCCGAAATCACCCTGAGGCCATCGGGACCTCACCCAAAAGCACCAAAAAGTCTTATACTACGATTCAAACTTATACCAATCTTCAAAACACCTCAAACCACATCAAATCAACCAAAACATATCGGATTCAAGCCTAAGGTTCCCAAAATCTTCCGAATAACGCTTTTGATAAAAAAGGCTACCAAACCATGTTCGAATGACCTAAAATTTTGCACACACATACAAAATGACCCAATGGAACTACTGTAACTTCTGAAATTCCATTCCGACCCCTATATCAAAATCTCACCTACCAACCAGAAAACGCAAAAATTCCACTTTCGCCAATTCAAGCCTAAATCTACTCCGGACCTCCAAAACACATTTCGATCATGCTCCTAAACCTCGAATCACCTGCCGAAGTTATCCAAACAATCAAAATTCACATCCGAGCCCTCTAACACATAAGTCAACATCCGGTTGACTTTTCCAACTTAAGCTTTCTTAAAAGAGACTAAGTGTCTCAAGCCTTACCAAAACCTTTCTGAACCCGATCCAACCAACTCAATCACACGTAGAACCAATAAATAAAGCAATAAGAAGCAGAAATAGGGGAAACTAAGTGGTAACTCATGAAACG
Source organism: Nicotiana glauca (assembly GCA_026770625.1). Classification (NCBI taxonomy): domain Eukaryota; kingdom Viridiplantae; phylum Streptophyta; class Magnoliopsida; order Solanales; family Solanaceae; genus Nicotiana; species Nicotiana glauca. The sequence goes on from MU739612.1 coordinate 40,011, forward strand.
ACCGGGCGAGTCGTTACATAAAGAACCCACTGAAAAGGTTTTGGGGCAACCTTCAACCCTAGAACATATGGCTAAAAATGGTGAAGATGAAGTTGATTTAGTTGCAAGAGAGGAAGCACAATAGAGACAAAAAGATGCATGGATAGTAGCTGAGGCAGCCTGCAGAGCTTTTGAGGAGATCATCAACGATGATGGGGGTCGAAGATTCAATCCAAATCGACCATTGATTGAAGACCAATTTGAGAATATTGTACCTAGGCCTGGTAGAGCAATGGGTAATTATGCCAGACCAGTCTATAATTAGGGACTGTCCAGTCTCAGACCTCTACCGGTAGTAGCGAATAATTTCGAGTTGAAGCAAGGCTTGCTTCAAACTCTCCAAAACAACCGTGTCTTCAGAGGAAGGTGGATGAAGTTCCTAACATACACTTGATGGATTTTGAGGAAACCATGAACACCCTCCAGTACAACGAAGTGTCAAAAGATGCAGAATACTTAAGGGCATTCCCCTTTCCACTGAAGGATGACACGAAGCACTGACTTTGTAGCTTAGCTACGGGGTACATGAGAAAATATGACAAGAAAGTTTCTTGACAAATACTTCTCACCTGCAAAAATAGTGAAGTTTAGAAAGGAAATTCACAATTTCTGCGAGACGGACACTTAAACAATTTTTGAGGCTTGGGAAAGATTCAAGGAGATAGTGAGGAAGTGTCAGAATAATGGGAGTGAATTGTGGATGCAACTCCAGGATTTTTAGGATGGACTGACACCTCCCTCATGAAAAACTCTAAACATTGCAGTTGGAGGACCTTTAATGAAAAAGACTCCTGAGAAGACTATGGCAATCTTTGATGAGCTCTCTAAAGATGCTAACCAGTCGGATGCTAAGAGTAATAATAGAAGAAAAACAGTTAGGGTTCATTAAGTATATTCTAACACACCAGTGCAATCCCAACTGGACACCATGCCAAAAGAGATAAGAAAGTTGACCTTAGCCAAGGTCTAGATCCAACCATCACCGATTTGTGATTTCTATGGAATGGGTCATCAAACGCATGAGTGTCAAGCTGTAGCTATTGATGAAATCGTAAATGCTGTAGGAAGCTTTGATAGAGGCAACTACCAGAGTGGTAACAATTTCAATCCTATGGAACAGAGGCACCCAAGCTTTTCTTGGAGTTCACCAAGTGGTAGCCTGAACTCATGGCAGTAGATTAACTCCAGACCCCAAGAAACAAGAGTTCAAGGTTTTCAAAATCAGTAGAGGTAGAATAATTACCTCTACAATCTAATCAGTCTAGCATGAAAGATCTGATGAAGACCTTTATTATTAAGACGGGTGAGAGGCTTGAAACCCATAACTTAGATATCAAAGAATTGGGCACGACTTTTCAAAACCTGGAAAGACAGGTTGGGCAACTAACTACTCTATTATCTGAGAGGGTTCCAGGAGCCCTCCCTGCTGATACTAAAAGAAATTCAAAAGAGACAATAATGCAGTGTCTTTGAAGAGTGGGCACAAGTTGGAGGATCCATAGCAAAGCAAAAGGATGAACCGATTGAAAAGCATATGCAGATTGTGGAAGCAGTAAAATGATGACAGTAAAAAAGGTGCAGAGACGGTAGATGATGATCTCAAGAAGAAGGGGAAGAGTAGAGCTCAGAAAAACAAGAAAAATGATAATTCAACAAATAATGAGACTGAAGAGAGAAAATATATGCCAGCTCTACCTTTCCCTTGGAAGTAAAGAAGAAAGAAGTTTGATAAACAATTCGAGCGCTTTCTACAAGTGTTCAAGTACTTGCATGTGAATATACCTTTTATAGAGGTGCTTTCTAAGATGTCCGCTTATGCTATATTCATGAAAGATATATTGTCCAAGAAGGGGAAAGTGGAAAGATATTGGTTGTCAAGCTAATAGAGCATTGTAGTGCCATCTTGTAGAATAAGCTCCCTAAAAATGTAGAGATCCAGGGAGTTTTTGTCACGACCCTAAAACTAACCCAGTCGTGATGGCGCCTATCGTGAAACTAGGCCAGCCGAAACAATTCCCGAATTCACCCAGTATTCAATAAAAATCATTTTAAGACATTAATTAATAAACAATCTCATAATGTAAGTCAAAATGAACTCTGTGGAATAAATACACAAGCCCGACATCGGGCTGTCTCAAGTCACGAGCATCTACTAAGGTCTGAATACAACAAAGAGTCTGAAAATAAACTATAACAGTCTAAGGAAGATAAGAAGGAGAGAGCAGGGCCGCGAATGCCGAGCAGCTACCTTGCTAACTCCGACAACTCTGCCACTGAGAAATCAACACCCACTACCGGGTTCAGAAATACCTGAATCTACACACAAGGTGCAGGGAGTAATGTGAGTATGCCAACTCAGTAAGTAATAAAAATAAATGAAAGCTGAGCAGTAAGAAAATATGTAAGCCACGTCATAACGCTACAAAAATACAATACATTTAAAAAATAATACATAAATCATTTATTTCGTAAATCAAACTCAGTTTCAGTGAAAACCCTTTCCTCTTTAAAACATCTTCCAAGTAGATTCAAACGATTGATAAAACTAGTGAGTAAAAATGATAGAAATGTAAGCAGCCTCTTGGACAAAATATGTACCATAAACCACCCCTCGGGCATAATATCAATAGAACTAACCCCTCGGGCTACCTCACAATCACTCGCAAACAGGCCCCCGGGCATAACATGAATCAAGAATCGCCGCTCTGGCAAAACATGGATCAAGAGCAGCCCCTCGGACAACAACATGAATCAACAATAGCCCTTCGGGCTACATCACATCATTCACACTAGGTACCCGCGATGGGGGTGTACAGACTCCTAGAGGGGCTCTTACAACCCAAGCGCTATAACAAGCCATCTCGTGGCATAATCAATCAGGACTTCGGCCACACATAACAATAAGCCACCTCTTGGCATAAATCAATTAGGACCTGAGCCTCACAATATCATGAATCAGTAGCAACCTTGCTGCGGCGTGCAGCCCAATCCCATAATATCCTCACAACATAGGCCCTCGGCCTCACTCAAAATCCCGAAATTGGCCAAACCTGACCCCCGGGCCCACATCTTGGATTCCAATAAAAATCACAAAACTAAAATACTTACACTATCACGAGTTCATACATATCAAATACATCAAAATCCGTCCACAAATGACCCCTCAAAACCTCAAATCAAAGCCTCCGATTTCAAGTCCTAACTCCCAAATTTTAGGCTTTAGATTCCACAAATTTCATGTCTAATTAGGTAGAGATCACAATAGGATCGAGTATTGAGTCCAAAAATCATACCTCTAAGTGCTTCCCTTTGATTTCCTCTTAAATCCTTCTCAAAAAGCTCCAAAATCGCTCAAAAATGCTGGAAGATAGACCAAAAATCACGAACATGGGTATTTAAACATTCTGCCTAGGTGACCCATCCTTTTTCGCGAACGGGGTCAAAGCCTCGCGTTTGAGAAGCATAAAAACTCATTGACCCAAAATCCTCTTACGCGAACGCGACCTCCTTAACGGGAATGTGAAGCACAAATGACCAGGACCCCAGCTGCTCCAATTATTCTATGCGAACGCGGGAACATTATCGCGTTTGCGATGCAAATTGAACCTCAACCTTCACGAACACGGGACCAACACCGCGAACGCGAAGGTCAAATTGACTGCCACACTTCTCATCCCTTCGCGAACACGAGAACCCACTCGCGAATGAGAAGGCCAAAACTCTGCAACACACATAGTAGAAAATCTGCAACTTCTCAAAACAAGATTTGATCCGTTCAACCAACCGAAACTCACCTAAGGCCCTCGGGACCTCAACTAAACATGACAACATATCCCATAACATCTGTCAACCTTGTTCCAATCTTCGGAACACTCAAAATAATATCAAAACACTAAATTTTCATCAGATTCAAGCCTAAGAAATTTCAAAACTTCCAAATTCCGCTTTCGATCAAAAGTCTATCAAATCTCGTCCGAATGACCCCGAAATTTTGCACACATGTCATAAATGACACAAGGGACCTACTCCAACTTCTGGAATTCCATTCCGACCCCTATATCAAATCTCCACTACCAACCGAAAAATGCTAAAATTCCAATTTTGCTAATTCAAGACTAAATCTACTACGGACCTCAAAAATATATTCCGAACGCGCTCCCAAGTCCAAAATCACCTAATGGAGCTAAACAAATCATAAAAATCCAAATCTGAGATCGAATACTAAATGTTAAAACTTGGTCAAACCTTTCAAATTTAAAGCTTCAAACTGACAACTATTCTTCTAAATCTATCCCGATTACCCTAAAAACCAATACCGATGATTTACATAAGTTATAATACATCACACGGGGCTAGTCATGCCCGAGAACTGGCGAGCGAAATGCAAAATCTCAAACGTGCCCAGAGTTGTTAAACATTCGATCGTCCTCGAACGTGCCCAGAGTTGTTCTGAAAACCATCAAATCCTGTGTAACCTTACCACGCACATACTCAGGGGTGATCCCACGTCACCCTATCTCATATAGGTCCGATATCACAATGCAACTGAATTTTCACAATCCAACCTAGCCCATAAAACTTAGAACCAAATTTCCACTTCTGAAATCATCTACAAGTCAAGAACCTCACATCTATACTATAAATAAGTCCGAACAAGCTGTATCAACCATATCCGTACCCAAGATGCAATTTACATTACATACCACATAACTCAGACACTCCTAGCGATAACTTCTAATCACAGTAATTGCCCAAAACAACCGAATACAGGTAATAAACCTCTTATCAAATAATGCCTCATTCTAACACTTTTGTATACTGCCAATGATAAATGAAAGATGTAGATATCATAGATCAACCAATTATGGAGTTCCCTCTCCTCCAGCAAGGACCATAGTAAATTTCTATGCCGAGACTCGATATTATCCTTTCAACATGCTGAAATCGAATTCGATAGTATTTACCCTAGGTCCAATGACCACATCTCATCCAACACGACTAGTCTACTGACATGACACCCTAACGCAATCTAAAGCCATAACTCATGCAATCAGCGCACCAATAAGCAACAATCCGAACGTACTCAAATCATGAAAAATGACTCAAATGAGAGAGCTATACTGCAAGCTCACTAGTACCACCACACACAATGCTGAGAATTTGTCACACAACGTAGAAACAGAACACACGAATCTAACCTGAAGGATAATACCTTCACATAACACTGGTCCACATGAAACATCTCCATTCACTATGCTCAAAATCCACAACCACACGCAATCTGATGTTTAGTACCAAGAGCAAATCATCATAACCATGGTGAAGCAATCACATAACACCACACAAACCTGAAAGGACATAACCGATATGCAATCCACCGAGCAATACCCAATACTTTTCCCGCTCGAATTCCACTATGAGACCCCAATAGAACCGCACCATATGTGCATATAATTAACAACTCATAACGCCTCACAACATGGAAAAGTAACTCATAGATCACCCAGAACACTAATAAGCTCAATAACAATCAAACCAATACATCCCTCAACAATAGCAACTCAGAGGCAACAAAGCCGACTCGATGCAAAACACACATCCATATTGACCTACCAATAAACCCCTTGTCAAGGAGTTCCTGAAGCCGCCCCTCTAACTCCTTTGACTCCGCCAGTGCCATACGATATAGTGCCCGATACCAAATCAATACCGAAATCAATAACCCTATCCGACAGCATGCCCATCCGCTGAAACACATCCGAAAAATCCCTCATGAAGGCCAAATAAGAAGACAACCCTTACCAACCATCCGCTAGGTCTTCAAAAATGAAATCACCCTACTGGGAACATAATCCGTCGAACCTCGCCACTCAATTAGTGGAATCCCGGCATAGCCAACGTTGCCATCTTGGTGCAATAGTCCAGAATAGCACGACATGGAGACCACCAATCCATACCAAATATAACCTCAAAATCCACCATATTAAGCAACAAACTATCCACTCGGGTCTCCAAACCTCTAATAGTCACCACACAAGACCAATATACTCAATCTACAACCACGACATAACCTGTCTATGAGAACTCCTAGTCTCCAAATCCATAAAGCACATAAATCACCATATCCTATCCCAACTCCACTGCCTGAAAATCTAACACACATCTGATACTTGATCATTCCATGAGAGATACTCCAAAATTCTTCTCTGCTACCAACCAAACGTAAATATCAACAGTCAATCCAACAAGAGAGTGCCGCAATACCAATGAAGTATCCATAAATCAACACATTGCCCCTTCTAAAATATATACCCTCATCAAGGTACAACAATCAGTGATCTCATTTATCTAGTCATCTCAAACTGTCAATGTTGCCTAAGAATTTCTGACCTTCCTTTTAAAGCTGAACCGTGACCTTACACATACAAATATCAATCCTACACAACATACCGCATATACCATACTATTCTATAATAAGCATGAGAACTTCACATCCATTTCGAGCCCTAAGCAGCTACATACTCAACTACCCAAGAACTTACCATTTGATCCCATCTAAAAGAAAATCACTATACATCCTATGCTCCTCACGCCAGCAGAAAATATATACCCTTAACTGTGGTAAAAATCATTAAGAGCTCTCCGAATCCCCTTTGCACAAAACCAAACCGTTAGGACCAACTCCTTCTAACTTAACCAAGCTACATAAGCCATTAAAACCTAAGAGTATTGCCACAAAACACATGTAGAAACCCACTGCATCATAAGCACCCAAGAGCCGATCATATCCATTATCATGCCGATCCAACCTACTACCAAGTTGTCTTGATTCTCTGAGTTCCTTCCGAATAACCTTCAAATTGATACTTCTCCTTGCCATAATACCGTAATCCTCAACCCAGAATCCACACACGAGACCTAAGCATAAAACCACACCATTTAAGTCTCATAAGCCGCTGAATACTCTCTTAAATATCCTCAAAAGCACCACATTCAAAATACCTACCCTGAAGAGACTTCCTGCAAATCCAAAGACAGGACCTCCACCTTTCGGATACTGATATGCAGAATCCCATAATTGATATAGAAATTACACAAGCCTTGACACCCTCCACTGTAAGCCTGATTTCTAGCCAAATACACGTCCTGGAAATCTCCAATTATTGCATGTAAATCTCTAATCCTTTAGAACTATTTTCGAGAGTCATCCGCTCTGCTCAAACCTCAATTAGAATAATCAAACGGACCGGACAACATGTGCTCCATTAGCACTCCAACACCGCAGAAAGTAACCCCACCTTAATGCAACCAAGCAACTTCCTATTCTATGAACCGTAAATCCTTTACCAATAGCAACTCATGTCATTTCTTGATTCTCATACACCTATAAAGTGTAAAATAACCTTCTTTGAGACTTCCTTTACTTGAACCATCCTCGATCTCAACTTCTGTAAGCCATAACTAATTCACCAGTACACCTCAAACTGGAATCAATATAGCACATAACCGTGCAATCAACTAATCAATAGCAGACTCCCCCATTTGGATCAAAGCCATAGGTCAAAACACACAATAACACATGAAACCTATACTCAAATACCATAGTGAGATCAAACTAAATCCTTCATAAGTTCGTGCAACACAAGCCATCCAGTAGTTCAAATCTTCTACAAGTCTCGTGTTCACCCTCGTAACAGACAAGCCTACTCTCATGAGTGCCCCAAACTCAAATTTCAACACATATATTTCACTGATAAAAGAGGATTCCCAACCAATTAAATAAGGATCGCACAAATCTCAGAATACCCTGTAGGAGATAATCCACCTGCTTAGTCTCAAACTGGTATTTCTCTTTACTCTTCCATAATCATCACTATACGCAATCACTTAATCTTCCTGAGTCTGAACTCATATCACAATATGAAATCTACTTCACTTCCCAACTAGACAACATGAAAAAATCCTTCGACACGCCCACAACTCGGGCTACACATCAAATCATGATGGAAATCAAGCACCGAATAGTTCTTACTACCCCCAAGAAGATCCTTCTTGTCTCCTCCAAATTATATGAACACATGCAATCACATCATACAGATCACATAGCTATGAAGCCATCACTTCCCCTAAAGGAGACACTAAAAAACGTATAAATATAAAACAACATGCGCTCACACAATCAATAACTCAGGGATCAAGCTACAAGAAAGGTCCGGCCTCAAGTCTTCCAGACTGGCCCAACATCAACACACATAAATCACATCTCGTTCTTCGATCAGGGAATCATAAGCTATCGATATATAGTTAATACCGAGCGCTCATGCGTGCATATGAACGCATGGAAGGACTTTCAAGAGTTACATTACAAGCTGAATCAAGGATGCACGATAAGATTTTAAGAATACGAGATTTCCTAAAGGTTCTATAACCTCTCAAGGATAAGTACAGACGTCTCCGTACCAAACCATGAGACTCTAATAAACTTACTCATGACTCGTGAGACCTATGTAACCTAAGCTCTGATACCAACTTGTCACGACCCCAAAACTGACCCGGTTGTGATGGCACCTATCGTGAAACTAGGCCAGCCAACATAATTCTCGAATTCACCCAATATTTAATAAAAGTCATTTTAAGCCATTAATTAATCAAAAATCTTATAATGTAAGTCTAAATGAACAATCTAGATTAAATACATAAGCTCGACATCGGGGAGCCACTAAGTCCCGAGCATCTACTAAGGTCTGAATACATTAAAAAGTCAAAAAATAAACTATAACATACTAAGGAAGATAAGTAGGAGAGAGCAGGGCTACAGACGCCAGGCAACTACCTTGCTAACTCTGATGACTCTGCCACTGAGCAATCAACACCCACTACCGAGTTCAGAAATACCCGAATTTGCACACAAGGGGAGTAAGCCAACTCTGTAAGTAATAAAAGTAAATTAAAGTTGAATAGTAAGAAAACACGTAAGCTACGTCATAAAGATGTAGCAAATACAGTACATTTCCAGAACAATATAGAAATAATTTATTTCGTAAATCAAACTCAGTTTTAGTAAAGAAACCTTTTCATTGTTAAAACATCTTCAAATAGATTCAAACAAGTGATAAAAACATTGAGTAAAAATGATGGAAATGTAAGCAGCCCCTCGGGAGAAAACATGTACCACAAACCGCCCCTTGGGTATAATATCAATAGAACCGGCTCCTCGGGCTACCTCATTATCACTCATAAACAGCCCCTTGGGCATAACATGAATCAAGAACCGCCCCTCGGGTAAAACATGGATCAAGAACAGCCCCTGGGGCAACACGATAAATCAACAACAACCCATAGGGCTACATCACATCACCCACACTGGTACCCGCACTTATTGAGGTGTGCAAACTCATGGAGGGGCTCCTACAGCCCAAGTGCTATAACAAGCCATCTTGTGGCATAATCAATCAGGCCCTCAGCCTCACATAATAACAAGTCACCTCGTGGCATAAATCAATCAAGCCCTCAGCCTCATAATATCATCATTAACAACCTTACTGCGGCATACAACCCGATCCTATAATATCCTCACAATACTGGCCCTCGACCTCAGTTAGTCAGAAACCTCTGAAGCCACTCGGGCAACAGTAAAATAGGAAAATTAGCCCAAAATATCATTTAAAGTATCAAAATAGAGTAAATACGGCTGAGTTATGAAATCGGTAAAATACAGCATGACTAAGTATAGATAATAAGTCAAAACACTGAGGAATAGTAGCAAAAAGCCCCTAAGGGTCCAAAATAGTTGGCGCGAGGCCCAAATACGGCATCCAACCTAAAACATAGTAATACTTTCCAAAACACAATGATATCAAATAATTTTCAATCAAATACGTGACTTAATAGTCTTACGGGATGGACCAAGTCACAATCCCCAAAGGTGCACAACCCCACGCTCCTCATCTAGCATTTGCGTCACCTCAAAGTAGCACAATGATGTGAAATCCGGGGTTTCATAGCCTTAGGACAAAATTTTTAATCATTACTTAACTCTATCCGGTCCAAACTCTAGCCGCGATGCCTTTGCCTCTCGACTCGGCCTCCAAATTCTCAAAATCTATCCAAAAACCTATTTATACCATCAAAATATGCTAAGGGAACAAAGCTAACTAGAAAATAACCAATTTACATAAAAAAATCCTGTAATTAGCCAAACCCGACCCCCGAGCCCACATCTCGGATTCCGATAAAAATCACAAAACTAAAATACACACATTCTCACGAGTTCATGCATATAAAATACATCAAAATCCGACCACAAATGACCCCTCAAATCCTCAAATCAAATCCTCCAATTTCAAGCCCTAACTCCCCACTTTTAGGCCTTAGATTCAACAAATTTCATGTCTAATTAGGTATAAATCACAATAGGAGATAGTTTTTAGTCCAAAAATCTTACTTCCAAGTGTTTCCCTTTGATTCCCTCTTGAATCCTTCTCAAAAAGCTCCAAAATCGCTCAAAAATAGTGGAAGATAGACCAAAAATCGGGAACATGGGTATTTAAACATTCTGCCCAGGTGACCCATCCTTCTTCGCGAATGCGGTCAAAGTCTCGCGTTTGTGAAGCATAATAACTCATTGACCAAAAATCCTCTTACGCGAACGCGACCTCCCTAACGTGAACACAAATAACAAATGACCAGGACCCCAGCTGCTCCAATTACTCTATGTGAACATTGAAACACACCCTTCGCGAACGTGGGACCAATGTCGCGATCATGAAGGCCAAATTGACTGCAACACTTCTCATCCCTTCGCGAACGCGAAGGCAAAAATTCTGCAACACACATAGTAGAAAATTTGCAGCTTCTCAAAATAAGATTTGATCCATTTAACCAACCGAAACTCACCCGAGGCCCTCAAAACCTCAACAAAACATGCCAACATATCGTATAACGTCATTCAAAATTTTTTGAATCTTCATATTCAAAACAACATCAAAACACCAAATCATCATCGGATTAAAGCCTAAGAAATTCCAAAACTTCCATATTCCGCTTTCGATCAAAAGTCTATCAAACCTCGTTCGAATGACCCAAAATTTTACACACACATAAAAAATGACACAAACCTACTCCAACTTTCAAAATTCCATTCCGACCCCTATATCAAAATCTTCGCTACCAACAGGAAAATGCCAAAATTCCAATTTCGCCAATTCAAGCCTAAAATCTACTACCGATCTCCAAAATATATTCCGGGCACGCTCCCATGTCCGAAATCACCTAACGGAGCTAACAAAATCATAAAAATCCAAATCTGAGATCAAATATTAAAAGTCAAAACTTGGTCAAACCTTTCAAATTTAAAGCTTCAAACTGAGACGTGTTCTTCCAAATCCATCCCAACTACCCTGAAAACCAAAACCGACAATTTTATAAGTCATAATACATCGCACGGGACTAGTCATGCCTAAGAACTAGCGAGCGCAATACAAACGCTCAAAATGACCGGTCGGTTCGTTACAATTTTACTATGCCTAGTTCTTTAGGAAGCACTAAATTTAAAAGATCTTTGTGTGATTCATGTGCTTTCATTAATATTATTCCTTTGTCTATTTTCAAGAAATTAGAGGAAGAGATCAGAGAGATCTGTTCGATACCTGTTTCCTTGCAGCTGGCAGATCAGACCACGATCATACCTGAAGGAATATTTAAAGATGTGCTAGTTCGGGTAGACAAATTTGTGTTCCATGTGGACTTCATTGTGGTGAATATAGAGGAAATTTATGAGGTCCCTATGATTTTAGGAAGTCCCTCCTTGGCTACAGGAGAGCAATTCTAGATATACAAGAATGGCAGCTCATGCTCAGAGTGGGGGATGAAAAACTGATTTTAAAAATGGAAGGAGAAAGAGGGGCCCTGAAAGAGAAACTTGGAAAGAGTGAAGCTGATAAGGGTGGGGTCTACCTAAAGAAGGCGGAAAAGAAGATTTCATCACGGATGTGTGCATTGGGTCGGGCGTGCAAAGGATATTCTGACTTCGATTCAGACCTCAACTAGATGATCAGGTAAGTTTGCTTTACCTCTTGCTTTTTTATTTGTGTGTCATGAGGACATGTCACAATTTAAAGTGTGGGGTCGGGAATGTATAAATGTATATATGTATATGTGTTTTTTGTAATCGTTTCTTTTGATTGAAAAAAATAATTTGACTTTCCCCGACGATGGATTTTCTCGGCTGTCTTCTTGAGGGATTAAAGTTGAAGAAAAACAACTTTAGCCGTTTAGTGGTGTTTTATTTTCATAGGCGGTGTAACAATTCCCCATTGGTTTTTCTTTATGCCGCGGTTCTTTTCCAGGGGTTTTGTTTGAACTAGATGTTGTTAGCTTTTCATTTATTAGGAATAGTGAAGTCTTGTGTCGTGTATTAAATGGATATGACTTTTCTTGACGTTGTTATACCATGAGAGTAGTGAGTGCCTAAGTTGTGATTCCCAGGTTCAGTTCTTGACTCATGGATAGGTACCTTAACTTGTTTGATTGTGACTTTGCTTTACTGCTTTGACTAGAGAGTCGGGATAGATCCAGTCCTAAATGAGTTATGTGCCAATGTTTGTGTTAGATTTTGTTGATATTCTGTGCATATCAGTTGATATCTAGAAGTTGCCCCGTGTGTTTGCAAAGCAAAATAGTTGTCTTGTTCAGTATAGGAAGTGATATAGGCATTTCTTTGTTGAGCCACATATATGCTTTTACCCACCTAATGAATATGTATCTTAATTAGCACTGTTGAGTCTGTAATCCTATTTCTTTGGCAACCAAACTACAAGCTTTACCACTTTGCTTGAATTTTCTGTTTATGTGAACCTTTTACCTCTCGTGAACACTTGATTTTATTATGAGCTTGTAAAAGCTAAGTGAGGTATGGTCGGGTATTGAGTGGAACTATAGAAAAAGGAAAAAGGTGCACTGTTTGAAAAATTGTGAGAGCCACTTATAGAGAATTGAAAAAAAAATAGTTTGATGTAACAAAAAAGAAAAGGAAAAAAATCAGAACTTAGAAATGAAAAAATGGATTTCATGCTAGTGGTAGTTTTCATCGTGTTTGTGCTTAAAAATACTGGGATCGTGATGCTATTATGAATGAAGGTTGGGGTTTGGTTAAACATAAGTGTGGGGTTTGAATTGTTAATGTATATGTATTAAAGTGCTTAGGGAGGTGTAGTCGCTATAACCAAATGTATGCTACCCGTCCCGCAACCTATATTACAACCGAAATAAAGCCCTACTTGATCCTTAACTGAATGAGTTCAATTAGTAGAGTATTACACTATGGGCAAGCCTATGGTACATTTTTTGTGGCACATGAATTCTATTTCTGAGAGTGAGTTAATTTTTTTTTAATCTTGAGTTCCTATTTGTTCTTGAATTTTATCTCGCACATGATTTGTGAAGGTAAAGTGAATTCGTTGACCTCTGTGTTAGAGTAAGTGATCATGTTGTGAAAAATGCATGGTGCTTTTGAGTCGAGTCTTGAGGTTAGGATGTTATGATAAGGTGCTTAGTCTATTTTAAATATTCTTGGCATGATGGTTTAGAGAAGTTGTCTGTTAAGAAGGTTGTCTCTATGTGTAGTGCAATCTGATTGCTCGAGGACGAGTGTATATGGCAAAATAGGAGGGTCTAATTTCCCGTCTTTTAAGCATCTCGGAAGATCGACTCAAAGCCTCGAGGCTGCAAAGATGCACTCGAGTCTTCTCCCTCAGGGCCATCGCTACCCGACCTCGCGAGAATATTGATCGGGGCTAAAGCAGAAATAGGAGTTCCCAAGATATGGATAAATCTGTCACAGCTAAATCTGACAAAACATAGCCATGCTATTCTGAGCCCTACTCGAGGCGTCATTTCCAGCCGTCCCATCTCCACACCCTTAGAGCTAGCGGATTCCTTACCATATAAGTTTCCCCTTTCTATATAAAGGGAATTTTCACTATTTTGTAAAAAAGGGATGTTGCTCCAAAGGCTCTATGTGAAATATATGATAACTCTCTCTCTTTCTTTCTAAAATACTCTCTCTCGACACTGCTGATTCTATCTTATTGTTTTCATACTTGTTCCACGTTCATTGCTCATTTATTTCTTAACATTGTCTATAAAGAGCCTCCTTTAATATTATTGCATCTGTTAGCTCAAGACTCGACCTCGAGGCCCCAAGTCGACCAGCTCGAGGCCCAAAACGACTATCTCTCGGTTCCATTACTGATTTATTTTAGCTCGCATCTCACCTTCAAGCCACACACTCACAGAATCAACTGCTCCACGACTAGCATAAAAATAGATCACGTATTTTTAGAGTCCCATCAACGAATTTAATTGTTATTACCATTTTCACGGTAAATAATTTGGCGCCCACCGTGGGGCTAAAAATAATAGTGATTATTTTCTTGCTAGTTTCGACACACAACGCAAGTTATCTTTCATACTTCTTCTTGTCCAAGATCTTCGGTTCCAGGTCAAAATGTCTAGCTTAGTGAACAGAGTTGAGAACAACAACCTTGAAAACCACAGAGAAAATGGTATAGCAGTTCCGATCGTTGGCGCACCACCATTGAACCCTGATGACGCGCATGGACCAATTCTAGTGGACGCGGGTTCACAAGATGCATAGCAGGTCGACGAAAACTCACGCACCGACAAAAGTATACAACAAGACGACCAACAGGAAGCCCGAAAAACCCCAGCTCGGGAAGAAAAGGAAGTTAGCCTTCATGTTATCTTTGAAATGTTGCAAGCACAACAGCTGGCTATCGCTCAGCTACAAAGCCATCCAAAAACTCCCAGCACCGTAGCACCAGGAAAAAATCCCCTGGTCGAATAGGTACCGGAGAGACTGAGCAATAATGGTTCGACGATAGATCCTACTATCGTAAAAATGCTCGAGGATCTTTCTAAAAGAATCGAGTTGGGTGGGAAGATAGCCTCCAAGGACAAGAAAGTCGAGACTTATAACTCTAGGGTCGACCAAATCCCGGGTGCGCCCCAGTTCCTGAAAGGCATAACTCAAGGAATTTTGTGCAGCGGCTGTTCCCAAAGGAAGAAGCTTCGAAACCTATCCCAAAGAAGTTCAAAATGCCGGAACTCTAAAAGTACAACAGGGCCTCATAACCCAAGATCGTTACCGCCTATACGTGCGCAGTGAAAGACAATGACATAAAAGACGACGAGATCGAGTCCATCTTACTGAAAAAGATCGGGGAAACACTCTCAAAGGGGGCCATGATGTGGTACCATAATCTGGCTCACAACTCCATAGACTTATTTTCTATGCTGGCAGACTCCTTCATAAAGGCATACGCCGGTGCCATCAAAGTAGCAACGAGGAAGTCCGACGTATTCAAGATCAAGCAAAGGGAGAACGAAATGCTATGAATGTTTGTGTCTCACTTTCAAATGGAACAAATGGAACTACCCCCAGTCTTCGACGACTGGGCAGAACAGTCCGTCACTCAGGGCCTGAACGAGTAGAGCTCTGTTGCCTTGCAGCAGCTACATGAAAATCTGATAGAGTATCCTGCCGTGACCTGGTCGGATGTCCATAATCGATACCAGTCAAAGATCAGGGTCGAGGATGATCAATTGGGATCCCTTTCGGGCTCAGTATACCCAAATAGGCTCTTACCAAAAGAGTCAAAGCCAAACGAAAAAAGGTATCAACCATACACCGAGGATAGGAGAAACGCCCCGAGACGTAACCCGCCTTGTAACGACCAACCGGTCAACCGAGGGCAGAACCTGCGAGGGTTCATTAACTGAGCCGGATTTGTCAGAAACACAGGGCCAACAGGGGTACCACACCTATCGGAGTATAACTTCTATGTTGACATTTCAGACATCGTGTTCGCCATCGGCGAAATTAAGGATACCATATGGCCTAGGCCTGTACAGTCGGATCGTTCCCAAAGGAATCATAACTTAATATGCGAATTTCACAACACTCATGGCCACAGGCCGAGGATTGTCGCCAGCTGCGAGAAGAAGTGGCCAGGTTACTCAACAATGGTCATCTCAGAGAATTCATGAGTGACCGAGCAAAGAATCAGTTCCAAGGATGGGAGGCAGCCAAGAAGAACGAATTAACACGACACGTTATTCACATGATATTAGGAGGGATCGACGCTCCTCAAGAAACTGTAAGGAGAAGGACAAAAATTTCCATCACCAGAGAAAAGCGAACCCTGGGATACATACCCGATGATGACCTCACATTCAGCAACGAGGACTTCGAGACCCTGTCTCAACCTTATAAAAACGCACTGGTAATCTGTTTCTTTGTAAATACATTTCAGATAAAACGTGTACTCGTGGACTCAGGTAGCTCGGCCAACATTATTAGGTCGAAGGTAGTGGAGTAGCTCGGACTACTAGACCAAATCGTGCCTGCAACTAGGGTCCTCAATGGATTTAACATGGAAAGCGAGATAACGAAGGGATAGATCACTCTCCCAGCCAGCGTGGCCGGCAGTACTCAAGACGTCAAATTCCATGTCATCGAAGCTGACATGAGGTACAACACCTTGTTCGGGTGACCGTGGATACACAGCATGAGAGCGGTACCATCCCCCATCCACCAGATAATGAAATTCCCAATAAAGGACGGGATTAAAACCGTCTAGGGGGAGCAACACAGAGCGAGGGAAATGTTCGTAATGCACGATGCTGCACCGGTGCCAATATCTCCACTCTCGAGAGAGCCTAAGGACAATAAAACTACATCTTCGGCTAAGCCTGATTGAACACAACAGAGGCGTACCAGACCTCAAAACATCGCCAAGTGCATCTCGCGAGAAGGTATAACCATTTCCTTTTCCAGTTTATATTTCATACTAATCCTTTTATACAGGCACTCGATCAAAGCAGTCAAATACGCACGCCCAGCCCGAAGTCTCTTAGGTATTAAAGAAATCCGTTGCACTCTTTTCCTTCGAACGAGCTTTTTGTCCCGAATAGGGTTTTGGCTGTAAGGTTTTTAACAAAGCAACACCTATATGATACCTGAAGGGAATCCAACAGGTCCTCAAGGCATCTTTTGCCACGAGCACTGATGGACGCCCTTTCGGAGGGTTGTCCGATCAGAAAAGCCAAGAGATACCAAGTAGGATCTCGATGAGAAAAATGCTGTAATGGACCAAATGGTCGAATGAACCGTGTCTGCATAACCGTACCCCGATGGCGGAGCTACATGTACTAGTGTCAAATAATCAAAGAATGCTTTTTACCAACACTATTCATGCTCCAAGGAAAACCTAGCATTGTTTGCCAGACCAATTTCTCCATCAGAAAATGTTCCGAATACTTGGAGACTGGCGTCGATAATCCGGCACCCGCATGACCTCATGGTCAAAACTCCAGACTAATGAGCCCTAAGCAAGGTAGTAGGAAAATCATTAACTATCTCCAAAAAGAAAGCGTCCCGAATACTCGAAGACCGACGCCTAAGAACTCCGCATATGCACAACCTCAGGGTCAGAATATCCAAATTCATAAGCCCTCAATGAGGTAATCCCGAGCTCACGAGTAACGGCTCTCAAGACAAAACAAACTCGATGACTCAAGGACTATCGCCAATAGCCATTCAGCAATAAACCCGAGGCCATAAGACCTCGATCGGGCAGACTCGGCCTTGTAAAACTTGCACAAAGCAACAATACAAACTGTAAGACCTTCAAACAAGGCATGAATCATACTTGCATCAAGTAGCAACAAAAAACTGTAAGACCTCAAAAGGCATGAAAAGTTTTGTAAGACCTTATTACAGGCATAAAATCAATCTCGAAGTTCAGGACATATATCGAATTTGTAAGACCCCTAAAAAGGCATACCCTCGATATAGATGCCTAAACTACTTTACTCAGGATAAAAAAATGGCTCCGGTCAACGGCTGCACCAACCAAACTAATGCGAATCAGGGACGCGCCCGACCGTCGCTACAAAATCATATGCCATTACTTTGAATCTACTTGGAAAAGAACCTATTAAACAGGCTACCTTCAATAGGGAAAAGAGCTTTGACCATGTCAGCACCAAATTATAAGGCTTCGAGCTACTCAGCCTACGAGCCAAACCTTACGAGGTACTCGAACATCGCCGCTAACGATTGGAAATCGAGGTTCTTCCCGATCCGACGATAGGTCATGAAAAATCATTGCAAAATTCCTTAACAAGAGGAAAATAAATCCTAACGAACCTTAGGGCCGCACATACGCCTAAGGACAAAATGTAAGAGCCATTGTCGCCAGCCTAACGAGCCTCAGGGCTGCACATACGCCTAAGGGCAAAGTGTATGAGCCATTGTCGCCAGCCTAACGAGCCTCAGGGCCGCATATATGCCTAAGGGCAAAGAGTAAGAGCCATTTTGCCAGCCTATCGAGCCTTAGGGCCATATACACACACCTAAGGGCAAAGCATAATAACCATTGTCGCTAGCTTACATAAACGATCGCTTCGATCGAAGACGTAAGAGCCATTGTCGCCCGCCCAATACAAACATAAAACATATGGGTCGACTGAGCTCGAGCTGTAGCCCGACTCAAAGATTGGATCCAAGAGAGTTAAAACATAAGGTCCACCGGCCCATGCAAACATAAAAAGCTCAAGGAATATATGAGCTTGAGTCGAAACCCAACTCGGAGACTCCACCCGAAATAGTCAGGAAAACGCATAAGTGCTCAGAATGCCCTCTTACACTAAAGGTCGCAACAATCGAGCGCATAAAAGCCCTCAGGCCCGCCTAATGAGCCCTAGGGCCATACCACGAATCTAATAAATCTCACTGACTCTAAAACCAGTCCGACTGGCCATAAGCAAAACAAAAGAAGGTACAAAAGAACAAAAAAGCCGCAAAAAGGTCTTTTCTCTTCAGGTATATACATGGAAAATACATTATCCATCTACAAACATACTAAAAGAAGGAACTACATACGGGATGGAAAGGTCTACACCCCGCTCCCGAGAGCTACGGCCTATCGACCTCATATTCAATCTCCTCGGCATCAGATATGAGTAACTGAGCATCACACTCATCCGCCCTTGCTTGTGCTAACTCTTCCGAGAGAACAAAATCTCTGGCACTGATTTCTTCGAGAACCATTCTCCGAGATTTGTAACGCGCATATTCTTTGATCTTCTCTCCACGATCAAGGACCTTCTTCAACTCGGATTGAGAATCGATAGGTTCCTTCAAATGAAGCGTCGTCTCCTGATCGACCTTAGTATGGTTCAAAACTGCTTCGGCCCGAGCATCAACGATCTCAGCCCTAACCTTTGAAAGTTCAGATTCAAACTTCGCGATCATATTTGCTTGAATTGAAACGTTTCCACATGCTAATCGAAGATGGACTCCGAGGGTCGAAAGTCTAGCTGATGCATCTTTTTTCTCTGAAGCTTGGACCTACGCCCGAGCTCTCAGATCAGTACGGTCATTTCTGATTTGTTTAGTATCGCCCCTGATATGCTCCAAGGTCTCCATCTTTTTTTGCAGCTGAGATAGACAAAGAATTATCCTTAGAAGATAAAAAGAAAATGTATACTCAACCAGGGCAGGAAGTTACCTTCTCCATCAAATAGATCTCTTAATTCAGGCTCCGATACATAACACATCGCTAGTATACCAAATTAGTTTCCTTCTCCTCGCAAAGGAGCCTAAGGGATTAGCCTTCATCTAGAGCTTTCCAGAGTTTAGCCCCATGACGGAGTAGCTCGGATCAAAGCTTGTCAAAGGCCTGTAAAATGAAAAACTTGGTATGAAAAGGAAGATGCGGATTTAGGAGGCCTACCACGAAGCTCACCTCAAAATGAAGTCGAAAGACTTCCTCGAAGATCGAGCTCATATTTGTCGATCTAGCCCCCTCAGCCTTGAAAGAGTCAGCCCTGGTCAAAACACAACCATTCGAAGGGGTCACCTTTCCAAAATTAGTAACCTCGGGCACAATAGGCTTGGGCAATGTTCTCATCTCAACGGCTCGACCTTGTATCGCATCACCACATGCGACATCTCCATGCAAGTGCATTTCCAGCTTATCACTGTCATACTTTGGCTCGAACGCCGGCAACCCCTCCTCCTCTCTGGAGGGACACAGCCTCGCCTTCGGAGGCTTTACGATACCTACAACAGCATGGTTAGTACATCAAAAAGGGAGAATATCTCTCCGAATAAACAAGGGACAAGGGAAAAGCAATATACACACGCACCATGACATTTTGCTTCCCACCAGCCCCTAGATGTAGCTCGCCACCTGTGCTCGTCGCAAGTTGAGTGGGTCGCCAGCTTCTAGACCCAACCAGGAAAATCAGGAACTTTGCCTGGCACCCATGAAATTACTGCAGAAAGGAAGGAAATGCGATTACATGATTAACTTTCAACATGAACGAATCTGGGAAAGCACAAGACACTCTACTCACGCATATAGTTCTATTCTTTAGGGAATGACATAAGCTCCATAGGGATAAGGTCGTCCGTCCAGACCTGAACGAACCGACTGGCCCACTCCCGATCTCCGCCTTCATCGTCATCAACAACAAAAGGCATGGATGAATGCATCGCAATGTTAGCAGACCTTGGTGGTGAAAAGGCTGGTACAACCTAGTGATATGGATAAGCGTGAATTCAAGACCCGCCTTCTCGGCAAAAAACCTCATCATCAACACAATTCGCCAAAACGGTGGGTGTTCCTGCACCAAGGTATCCCGATACTTTACACAAAAATTGAGCACGACCATGTCGATAGGTCCAGTGTGAAGGGATACGTACATACGTTTAGGAACCCATCGGCAGGGTCAGCGATACCTTCGTCTGGGAAAAGCACCGATAGCACTACCTCCTACCCCCATCCGCAGTCTCTCCTCACCGACTCAAGGTGCTCTTCGTTTATCAAAGACATAGTCTTCAAGATAAATTCCCACGGATCCTGAGCAGCGGGAGCGGAACTCTACCCTTTTGACAAGCAGATTTCGAAGCAACAGTCGTAGCCGTGGCAAGACTAGATGCGCCAAAGTAGAAACTTGCACAAAGACTCTGATACTAAGGTAACGAAGGGCTCAATGCCAAAACAGGAGAAACTATCTCAAAAGTGGATCTCCAAAAAGGCAGAAGCGACCCCGTATATATGAGGAAACAACAACGGTCCGCTTGCCTGATATATGCCCCGGGAGGTCAATGACTTTGAATGCCAGTCTCGGGGCAATATTCGACCTCGAGGACCTCCATCAACGTAAAGATAGGCTTCAGGAAGCCATAAAACACCATCTCCAATCCTGAGGCAATGCTCGACCTCGAGGACCTCTGTCAACATGAAGCTAGGCTCCATAACAACCTCCAACACCATTATGGGGCCCGAGTTAGTAGCTAAACTCGAAGGAATCCCACCCAAGTGGAGCAACAGGAAATTCAAAGCTCCGCCCAAAGGGGCTCGGCCTTAGGGCACCGCCAAGATTCGGGTAATCCATCATGTGGCACCTATCTACGGCGTCTTAGAAGGGTTATTTTCAACAAGTTCAAGGCGAATTTCCAGGCGTCCTACGCCAACTTCACTCAGAAACCGCCCTTAAGAACTTCAAGTCTCAAAGTATTATCCCTATAAGACTCGAGCATCCCGTTGGCCTTGGTCTATAAGACCAATTCGAGCTTGATCCAAGAAACAACGATGGGATTGAATGGGAACCATTTCTATCAAACAAAGCTGAGAAAAATACTCGCATTCAAGCTGAGTATTGATAATTGGCAGTAGAAGCATACATTCAGGATCATCACAAAAATCAAAGAAAATATAGCAAACATCAAAAGAAGAAGTCAAAAAATATCTTTATATTTATAGGAAAAGGGGGAGGGGAAGCGTAACCGATGATGCCATTATCACCCTCGAAAATCATAATAGCAGGCGCGTTTAATACATCTTGGGGAGCTGAATCGGCAGCAACATGATGATTTTGGAGGATGAGAAACCACAAGGCTTTGAATAACCCTGGAAAGGCGAAATGATGGAACATTTCCCATTATCATCACGACTTATGTCATATATTGCGATTGTTAGTAACGTCATCACAAAGGGCCTGGAGAGCTGGGCATCAACTTTGTTTCCCATCACTTAGATCTAGGAAATGCGGAGACTATGTGTATATGGCAAAATTGGAGGGTCCAATTTCCTGTCTTTTAAGCATCTCGGAGGATCGACTCAAAGTCTCAAGGATGCAAAGATGCGCTCGAGTCTCCTCTCTCGGGGCCTATCGGCACCTGACCTTGGGAGGATATTGATCGAGACTAAAGAAAAAGTAGGATTTCCCAAGACACGGCTAAATTTGTCACGGCTAATTCTGACAAAACATAGCTAGGCTATTCTGAGCGCTACTTGAGGCGTCATTTCCAGCCGTCCCATCTCCACACCCTTGCATCTAGCGGATTCCTTACCATATAAATTTCCCCCCTTCTATATAAAGGGAATTTCTAAAAAAAGGGATGTTGCTCCGAAGGCTCTATATGAAATATATGATAACTCTCTCTCTTTCTCTCTAAGATACTCTCTCTCGACATTGTTGATTCTATCTTATTATTTTCATATTTGTTCCACATTCATTGCTCATTTATCAGTTAACATTGGTTATAAAGAGCCTCCTTTAATATTATTGCATCTGTTAGCCCTTCCCCCATTTTTCCCAATAGCTCAAGCCCGAGCTCGAGACTCAACCTCAAGGCCCCAAGTCGACCAATTCGAGGCCAGAACGACTATCTCTCAGTTTGATTACTACTTTATTTTAGCTCACGTCTCACCCTCAAACCACACACTCACAACATCAACTGCTTTACGACTAGCATAAAATAGATCACGTATTTTAGAGTCTCATCAACAAATTTAATTATTATTACCATTTTTATGGCAAACAACGAGCAAGGGTTTAAGTATGGCGTGTTGATGGTAGGTTAGAATCATGCGATTTAGTTGTAGTTTGCACTCTAATTACTTCATTTTACTTGTTTTTTAGCATAAATCTTAGTTTATTGCACTTATTACAAATTTTATGTCTTGTAGGAAGTGATTTCGATTTAAAAAGATATTCAGGAGCTAAATTTAACAAGTTGGAGCTTTGAAGTTTGAGTAAAAGCACGTTTGGGAGCCAAGTCTGGATGTCAAAACGCCAAACAAACGTAACACTCTGGAAAATCTTCATTACAGTGACGCATTAGCAGAGCGACAGTGTATTTCTACTGCTGTCCATCAGAACAT
This sequence comes from Nicotiana glauca, assembly GCA_026770625.1. NCBI lineage: Eukaryota > Viridiplantae > Streptophyta > Magnoliopsida > Solanales > Solanaceae > Nicotiana > Nicotiana glauca. The sequence continues at coordinate 63,311 of MU739612.1, forward strand.
GCTCTCTAAACTACTCCACAAGCGCCTCACATGGAGTAGCATGAGGCGCGTCGCGGCACGCTTGTGTAATTTTCTCAGAGTATTTGTCCTGTTTCGGCTGGAAAAAGTAATTTCTCCTAGGCTCACTCTTACATGGTATAAATACACCAAAAAGATGTTTTTGAAGGAACTTTTGATCATGGAGCTTTGGGAGTGCATTGGAGTCTAGAAGAAACGGGATTCCATCATCTCTCCGTTGTTTCAATACGAGAGTTTGGATTGTAAAGTTAGATTGATGTTTTCTCATTCTTAATTATATTTGTGATGAATTTTTCCATGATTATTGAGTAATTTCCCTTAGGGTTTGACAGATATGGTGTTTTGATAAATATTTATGAATTTTAACTATAGTTCATGCTTGAATTCGTTTATGGAGTTTTGAATTGTTGCAACTTTATTCAGTAGTTTATTTAATCGAAAAAGGAATATCTTGGTGATTATCATTGCATTATTTTATTTGGTTTAATTAATTGATTCTCTTAAGTAATAAAAAGAGCTTGATGAATTTTTGATTAAATCAAGTTAGGAGAATATTCACGAGACGTTTTCCTAAGGACCAATCCATTGACGTGTGCTTGCATACTTCACAGTACTTATATTAGTTCACCTCATAGAGTTAAGATTGAATCGAGAGAGGAGTCTTGATTAAACGTTTGAACTAATCATCGAGTGAATTCGTGAGAATTATTAGAATATTAGAGTGAATTAAACTATAGTTACATCCCAAAAAGTTATTTTGTACCTATCTTGTCATACACTTATTCCCCACATTTGTAAGAAACCACTTTGCGAATCCCTAATCCTTGCTGTCAACTGTCAATTGATTTATTTTAGTACTTAAAGTAGTTCATAATCATTACAAATCAAGTTTTGATCATCCTAAATAGCGTTAAGCTCGAAATTACTTGAGCATTAGTTAAATGCAATCCCTGTGGAGATGATAATTAAACTATACTATCTTTGACAAGCGAGCATCAATTTCGTATTATGTTTTACGCTCGTCACCTCAAGCAAGTTTGCATCATGTTTTGGGAATAGTTGTTAGGATTGTATGGGGTACCGGGGGCCTCGAGTGTATTTCGGATAGGCTATGGATCATTTCACCATGTTTGAGCTACTGTTATGAGATCTGGTGCGTCCTTATTCATGATCGCAAAGAAGGGACGTGATCACGAAGAGCAAAGTGTTGTTCCAGGCCTTGTCAATTAAGATCGTGGAAGGAAGGTCGCGATCACGTAGAAAGAATTTCTGCTGCCAGTGCTCTGTTTTTAGAAGCTTATATCTTTCAGTCTATAAGGAATTTAGGGATGATCCAAAAATGCAAGTTATAGTTATTTGAATCTAGATTTTAGAAAATTAAGCCATTTGTTATTTGTAAGTTTAGACAATAAGTTATCGCCATTATACTAAAGGGTATATGTGAAGAGGAAACAAAATTTGTACCTCACGATCGCGAGATTTTGGACGCTATCGCGATGAAAGAAATGATGATGGAACTTTTATTAATCGTGATCACATGGATATTGACCGTGATGGCAAAGAACGAGGCCTTTTAGGTGTATTAGACATCTAATTCTATGATTTTGAGCTCATTTCATCACTTTTAAGTTCTTGGAGCTCATGTTGGGCGATTTGAGGTGATTCTTGAAGATAGTTTTGGCCGTAAATCATAAGATAAGTTATTCCTACTTGTTTCGAGTTAAATACATGGTTTATATATGAATTTTAACATTGAAATTTGAAAGAAAGTATGGAATATTTGGAAGAAAATGTAGAAATGTTATTTTTAGATTTTGACCATGAAATTGGACATGGAATTAGGAATAAATTATATATTTGAGTTTGTGGTATTATGGGTAATATTTATCTTCAAAAGGTTTTTGAATCCGGGCATGTGGTCCCGAGGGTTGACTTGGTTAAATTTTTTAGGCGGAGTTGAAAATTAATTTAAATTGATTAATTATGAGTATGGGAGTATATTTTTATTTATTTGCACGATGGACATTGGTTTGAGGTGTTAGAGAGGCATTGGAGCCACTTCTGGAACATCATTGCAAGGTAAGTCTCCTATATAAACCTTGTGAGGGGAAAACTACCCCTAGGTGATGTAATTGTTATGTGCTACTAGTTGTGGCTGCTACGTACGCACGAGGTGGCGAGAGTCCATTTGTAGCTAAAGCATGTTTATGTTCGGGTAGACTTAAACTCTTATCATGTAATATTTGAACTCAATTTGCTAGCTTAATTAGTTGTATTTATAATTGAAAATGATTTGAGAATATATTAAGTCGAGCTTTATCACCCTAAGTTGTTTGGCGAGAAAAAATGATAAATAGTAAAAAGTTATGTTTACTTTATGCTCATGTACCTGTGTTGTAAGCACGTGACTCATAAATCGGTAAGTTTTTTCCTTTCCTGTGGATCGGACCGAACGCTTCGATAGTATATTGATATAGATCTATGGTTCGCTCCGGTCTACTCTCAACAGTGTACACACCACTCTGGATCGGGCCGTATGACATCGGCATAATCGTGCATTATATCGCTAGCACCCTGGATATTCACGAAATCCCCCTTCTATTGAGGCCTGGCATTTTATATGGTATTCTTATCTGTTTGAGATTGCACTTGATATTTCAGATCTGTTGAGCTAGCACATGAGATTTGAGAGATTTATATCGTTAAAAGAATTTTTTGGAGGATTATGTTAGTTACAATTTTTATTTTACTACTACTACTGTGCTTTATATCTGTTATGAGTTACAACTTTTCTGGGTTTGTTGACGATCAATTTTCACCCTCCCTTTTAAAATTAATTTATTCACGTTTAGCAATTTACAATAAACACTTTAAAAGTATTTTCTATTAATGAATATCTATTTTTAAAATTAATTAAGAATTAGTTTCAAAATTAATCATATAGTACTGATATTGTGTAATTACAAATGTATTTATTATTATAAAAAATAACTTTTGTACATACATTAATGTGTAATTTGAGACGTTGTTTCAAATCATCAGCGGTAAAAATTTTTCCCTATTTTTCGTTTAATCTCGACCCAGTATTAGACATTACCTCAGTCGTTGGATCACACAGATCCAGTCCCCATATTTTTTCGAAATTGATTTTTTTAAATTTGTAACGCTTCGATTTATCAGGGCCGTTGATCAAACGATCCAGCGACCCATATCCGTTCCCTTGACTTTAACCTTAGAGACACCCCAATACCCCAGAAACCCTAAATCCTTTGTCACCTTCCCAGCCGCCCTCATTTTCCCCTTTTTTCTCTTTTCTCTCATCTATCAATCAACAGAACTTGGACAAATTAGTGCAAGGTCGTGAAATAAACTTCAAATCATACCCTTTGCCTTTATTATCTGTGAATCCTGCTGAGTTTCCCTCTTTTGTTCGCCAAATCAGAAACGCCAGGACTTGGCTCTTTGATATCAAAGCATCATTCCATTGTCCCTTCAAATAAAATCGCAAATATACTTCCTTTGTTCCTAGGAGATAAAGCTAGTAAGCTTAGTGTTCCATTATTGTTGTTAAGATTCAAAATCGCCAATTCCAAACCCTATACCTAACTGATGAGTTTTCATCTCATCTGGTTCCCTCACTCATTATACAAAATTGGAGCATGCATGTGCATGATTAAGAGCTCATTATGAATATTCTGTACCCAAAGGCCAAACACAGTGGCCACTAGGTTTTGGGATTTGTCCATCGGTCCTTTGCCTTCATCGATTGATTGTTCTCCACTCAGGTAAACGCAAATACTGAATTTACCCTTTGTCTCTTGATTTTCTTTCAATTTTCTCACATCATCAACTCATCGTCACTCTCCACTATCCTAGTTTCAATACTGAAATACTAGTGCCTTAAATGGCACTATAAAAATGTGTCTTCAATGCTCCTACCTAACACGAACGAATAGATATACATAGATACGAACACAGACTAAGAACACAAAAATAAAACACTAAGAAATTAGGGCTTTTGGTCTTATGTCTCTCACTGTTTTCCCTTTTTTTTTTGTCGAGTTCATTTGCTGGTTCAAGCTGGAAAGTTAGCATCTTTATCTCTCTTTTTTCTTTTTGAATTATTTAGATATGTGAAGTTAAGTTTCGTAGATTATAATTATTTTGTATGTGTTTGACATGTTTGATATTTATGCTTTGTTAGTTTGATGACCTTTTATGGTCAGCTTGTTCTGTTATGATTATTTAAGGAGTAAAGCATAAAGTCCTCCCCCACCTATGACCACATTGCCAACTACACACCTTTTCTTTAAGGGGTTCCTATTATCCCCCCTCCCCCAAAATTATTTTAATGTAAAATTACTTAACCCTTGAAAAGCTAGAACCAGATGCGTGCAAAGTGGTGAAATACACCTGCCTAAAATGTGTATTCCTTACTTAAAAAATTTTTTTCACCGTTTTCTCCTTCTTCCTTATATTCATTTTTGCAGACCTTCATTACAATATCCGGCCAAAAGGAAAAAGCCTTATTTGATGGGTCTTATATAATACTTGTTTGATATTGTTAGATCTGGCTGGGGAACGAAACTCCGACGAAGACACTTGCTCCGGTGAAACTCCATTGTTGTTGACCTTTTTGACAATTCATAGGTTCTTACCAATTCATGCTCGTTGCTTCCTCTAGTTGTAGCTTTGTTTCTGTTATTGAACATATCTGCTTTTGTTTTTTTGGTTGCTTTTGCGTTGTATTGGATTTTTGCCTTGGCATTTCACCGTTGAAACAATGTTCCATTTGTTCGTGCGAGAAGAGGTTTAGAAAATGAAGGAGACTAACTAATTAGATGAAATTAATTATGTAATGTTCAATCAAAAGATAATGATTGTACATGTTAATCAATTTTAAAATTATTTTTTTAACTTCCACTTGCCCTTAAAAGAGTGTGCACAGTCTTTATGCCACGTCAGCACTTAGGGTGGTGTTTATTGCTCTTTAAAATAGTTCAGGGGAGTAATAGGACCCCCAAAAAGAAAAGCTGTGTAGTTGGTAATATGGTAATAGGTTGGGGAGGATTTTATGCATTATCCCATTCTTCAATGTAATAATCGCTTAATTCATTGATAATTGTTGATCTTTGTTATGAGTTTTCCTACAGTCTCCATGCCTTATTTTTTATATCAACGGGTCATGCACCCAACGACATAATATCTTTGGAAAGAAAAACAAACATGACAACACACTCATGGATCCAAAGCAAACACTTACCCAAATATGTTTCTTTTACCCACCTCAGAAAATGGAAATCAACTAGAGCATCCATGAGTTTAGAACGGTAATAGGGCACCATATAAGCTGAAATAATGGTGGAAGAATAATCATCAGGAACACAAAGATGAAGTTTCGATGCACCTAGGGGCATTAACTGCATTGATGAACATTCGAGCAGATAGGTTTCTCACTCGCCTGTTGATAGAGTTTTGGGATCCAGCTAAAGTGGTGTTCAAATTTGTCAACTATGAGTTGGTCCAGACATTGGAGGAAGCCATAAATTTTATGGAGCTTCTATTCAATGGAAGAGAACTAGTGCTGCCAGTTACTATGCCTCGTTATCCATTCTTGGATGCTCTGGGTCTTACCAACAACAAAAGCCTTAGAAGTATCGAGGACGGATGTGTGAACCTCATCCATATGTTTGAGTGGTTTGAGTACCGTGAAAACTACGAAACGTATATTCAGGGGAGTTTCAATGCTACCAAGCGATGTGGGAGAACCTCAGTCCTATCACTTTTGCAATGACACTATTGGGATTATTGGTCTACCCACAGCGAAGGGGCCATATAAATATCAAACTATTACTAGTAGTCCCAGCTACCTTCCACGGCAATCTTCAAGCTACCTTGGTGCCAAAGGTGTAACTCAAGATGCCAAGAGCTTTATCCGCATGTGCACGAGGATATGAGTTCTTCGCCACTTCAGATTTGGGCTGCTGAATACTTCTTCTAGCAGGAGGCCGCTATCGACTACTTCGTGGGTGTCAGGAATATCATCCGTAATCATAATGAAAGAACGAGACAATGATTTCCATATATGGGCAAAAAGAATGGAGGGAAACATTGACCAATCTGATAGGAGAACGAATAAACTAGAAACTCTGTTGGTTGGGTAGAAGAGCTATCTTGCGGACTCCCCAAAAGTACTTCATCGAGCTGATCGGATTAGAAGGCATTCAGCCGTACTCACCTTAGCGGGTCATCAGACAATTTGGTACGATCCAAGTTGTGCCTCTGTGGACAAAGACGACGCTATATGAGGATGATTACAATGACCAGATTCCAATTCCCAGGATAAGGAAACTGTAAGAAGAGTGGAATGACTTGGTAACAATGCCTATGGGTAAATATTCATGGTGCAGCCCTGAGTACTACGTCTGGATTAACCAAAAAGAACTGGCCCGCCCGAGCAGAGAGGGTATATCTTGGTTAGAGGATGCGGTGGTTGCTTTGCATATTTACCATGAGATCCTACCACATTATCTTTTGACCACATCAATACGTCGTCAGGTGGTCCCGGGATCCGTTGACCATATGCTGCCACCGGCTGAAAAGGATGATCGGGTAGTTGAATACATCCAGATAGAGTCAAGCGCAAAACCGAAAAAAGATCAAAAAGAGGAGTATGAATTCAACGATGATGAGGAAGAGTTTGAGGAAGACCCAGCGGAGGATCCGGAAGAGGAGCTAGAAGAAGAGAATGGTACATGAAGAGAATCAGGGGATGGTTATTAGAATTGGTTGATTTCCCCATATCATGATCCAAAATCCACTAAGGGTCGTGATAGCGCCGTACATCGCTTTCAGGCAAGCCAACCATAAATAATCAATTAAATTCTCATTGAATAATTGTGAAAACTACAATTTTTCATTCAATATGGCTAGAAAAAGATAATCCTCACAAATAAACGAAGAATATTTAGAAGTTTATTACAGAATACACCATAATCATCTTAAAACCCAGTGTCACAAATGCATGAGAAATTTCTAAGGGATCGAATAAAGTACTATAATTGTCCGAAACACAAATTGGACAGAAAGTAAATACAATGGTGAGAGAGACTATACTAGCTGGGGGTCACCTCGAGAAATACAGCTCACCTAGTCTTTGTACCATCCATTCTGCTACGCCCAGTAGGCAACTAGAAATACATGCACCTATGCAATAAAATGCACAACAAGTGTTGCATGGGTACGAAAACAACGTGCACTCAGTAAGTATCCCGCCTAATCTTGAAGAATTAGACGAGATGGAAACTTCGACACTTACGAATGGTCCAATAATAATATATTAATGCGATGAATCAAGGATTTATTAAGAACAATAGTAAATTTAAATGAGTCATGAAACAGGTAAAAGTTCCTTTTTGTTAAAAGTCTCCGGATTCATAATCCATTAATTAACGATTATCTCAAGTCAGGGAGAGTAGATATCAACATCAATAAACTTCAAGGCAGGCAATACAAGCATGTGCAACTCATGCCGAGTTCGTACGGCCCGATCCAACATAAATGTAAAATGGGCACTGTCGAAGGTCGAACGACGCGAACCATAGATGCATCTATTTAATCTACCGAGGCGTGTGGCCCGTTCCACAATAGATAAACACATTCAAATTATCAAATCAATAATTCATCAAGGAGCAAATATTCAGGAAAAGGCAAGTTTCTCTTTTAAAAATCAAAAAATAATATCTAACCTTTTTTAGAAATTCATTTACACGTTCCATATGTTTTAAGCATTTTAAGTTTTTCAACAAGGTTTCAAGTACAACAAGAAAGCATGCTTTTGGGCCCTAAACTACCCAGACTAAAATATAATAGTAACTACGCACGGACTCTCGTCACCCCGTGCGTACGTAGCCCCCCGCAAATAGGAGTACATAACCAATTAACTCACCTATGGGGACAATTCCCTCTTACAAGGTTATAAAGGAGACTCACCTCGCTCCAAAGCGTGCTTCCAATACCAAGGACGAGCTCAAACTCTCAATTTGGAGCCCAACGATCTAAAACTAGATACACAAGGTAAGAACTAGTCAATACAAGCTCATAAGATCGCATTCTAACTATTTACGCAATTTACGAACCTTAAACACAAGTTTCCTAAAATCTGACCCCGGGCCCACGTGCCCAGATTCCGAAATTTTCCAAAGAAAGTTGTTCTTTATAACCTAAGGATCATGAATATATGATTTCTACTTCATTCCATAACAAATTTCGTTGTTGAATCTTGTTTTTAACAACAACCTAGATTTTACTCTGTTCCTATGATTTTCACTAATTTTTAAGTGTTAATCTACCCAAAACTCAAGTATTTAACTAACATTAATTATAAATAACTTACCTCAAAATTCTAGGTGGAATGACCCCTCCAAGAGCTCTAAAATCGCCCAAGAAATGTGTGAAAATGAGCAAAAATGGCCTAGAGTCCGAATAAATGAAGGCCACTGCCTTCTGCGATTTCTGTATGTGCCGTCCAGGGCCACACCTGTGACCACCGCTTCTGCGGAAGGAAGATCGCTTCTATAGTTTGGGCCGCTTCTGTGGACAGGCCAACCACTTATGCAGTTCCGCTTCTGCGGATTTAGGGCCGCATCTGCGGTCTTGGGCTGCCTGGCCTTGGGACGCTTCTAGTGGATCGCTTCTGCGGTCTTGCACCTGCAGTTTACCAACCGCAGGTGCGGTTATGACAGCAACCAGCAGCTTCAACCTTTTCCAAAAATTCCATTTCAATCCGTTAACCACCGAAATCCACCCGAGGCCCCCGGGATACCGTCCAATCATACCAACCAGTCCCAAAATACATTACAGGCTTGCTCGAGGCCTCAAATTGCATCAAACAATGCTAAAATCACTAATCACACCCAATTCGAGCTTTATGAACTTTAAAATTTCAAACTTCTACTTTCGATGTTTAATCTATCAAATCACGTCCGATTAACCTCAAATTTTGCATACAAGTCATATTCGACATTACGGACCTACTCCAACTTTTGGAATCAGAATTCGACCCCGATATCAAAAATTCCACTTCCGGTCAAACTTCTCAAAAAACTTCAAATTTCTATCTTTAGCCAAATGACTCCAAAATGTCCCACGGACCTTCGAATTCACTTCTGATCGTGCTCCCAACACCAGAATCACCATACGAAGCCATTGGTAAACCTAGAATCCCAAACGGACATTGATAACATTGAAATGCATTTCAACCCAAACTTATGAAATTCCGCCAAAATGCTAACTTCCACATTAGGTGCCGAAACATTCCCGGGTCTTCTAGAACCCGATATACGCCCAAGTCCGAAATTATGATACGAACCTACTTGAACCTTCAAATCCCGATTCTGAGTTCGTTTACTCACAAATCCAATCCAAGCCGATTCTTTCAAATTAAAGTCTCCAAAATGAGAATTCTTTTTTCAAATCAACCCTGAACTTCCCGGAATTCAATTCTGACCATGCGTATAAGTCAAAATACATGAAATGAAACTGCTCATAGACTCAAACTACTGAATGACACGCTAGAGTTTGAAACGACCGGTCAGGTCATTATACCCCTCTTCCCCCCATATATTACCTTTATCCCTAGTTCTGTCTTTACTTTCCAAAAGGGAAAACTGTATAGACCCTTGCAAATCTATGGTGTAATCCTTGTTCTAACTTGTATCAGTTCAAATTATCAATGAAAACAAAATTTCTTTGGCTCTAAATATGTCAAGTCTAAATGTATGTCAAACATCCGCTAGTTAGTTGTACCTCTGGTAATGAGAGGTCCCCGCAAAATCTAGGAATGCGCTAGTAGTGATGTATGAATTATATGCTCTATGGGATTTCCTCATCGCGTAAATGAAGAAACTCTTACTCTTTTTCTTTTCCTTCCTCTTATTTTCTTTTTCTTTATTATTAACCCCTAATAAGAAAAGAAAGTTGGTTTGCATTGACTAAAACTGGCGGAGCCACCATACAATCTAAGGTATAGGGAAAGGTGTCAGCAGCAGAAGACCCAATTGAACTTGCTTTGGTCATAGTCAACCGCCCGAGGCGGTCGACGAGAAAAGACAGTACTAGGAATGATGAACACGTGGCATGGATGGCCGACTAAATGGAATCCTTAAGAGAAGAAGTACATCATGTCAAAAAATTGGCGGACCAGGACGTGACAACACTTTCTCAACCACCCATATTCCTTTCTTTGGATTCATTTCTAGATCATTTTCCTTCAATATCGCACGAAAACAACAAAACTCCAACGTCAACCCCTACTATCACACTTCCTTTTACCTACCCCGGGAGGGCATAAGGGAGTTTTTTCAATTAAAGGACAATCAAAACGGGATTATATTTATCAAAATTTAGAGTCGCTACTTGGGATAATTTATGGTGTCCCAAGTTACCGGTTCAAATCCCGAATCGAGGAAAGGATTGGCTTTGTATTACAGTCTGCGAACCAGAAATCCGGGTAAGGAATTCAGTTAACCCGGGAAAAGGTGTTAGGCATTCCCGAGTTCCGTGGTTCTAGCATGATCGCTCAACTATTATTATTGGCATAATTATCCGATTTTAAAACAATTTGGACATATGTGTATTTTTACTTTTAACTGCTTTTACTCATTTTTAAAGAAAATTTAACGTCGTCTAAAATATGTCTTTGGATCGCACCACATGAAATGCACCCGCAATCCGAAACACATTTTATTCAACGTTATTAGGATTTGGATTTGGGTCACATGAAATGCACACCCGAGTTTAAGGAAGTTAATTATTAAAATAACGCGCCTAAAGTGACTACGCGTTTGCAACTTTGCGAGGGCCATGGAAATTCCTCTCAACGGCATGCCTCGAATTCTAAGGATCAATACAAGATTAATTAAAATGAAGGCCATGCAATTAAAATTTTTGTTTGGCATGGCACCCCTCAATTCCAATTATTAGAAGGGAATTCAAACTAAATTTCGGAGGGCCATAAACTATTTGTATTAATTGATATGGCTCACCTCTACTAATTACTTAAAGAAAAATTAAAGGATTCTAATCGTTTGGCTATTATTCGAGATTGGCTTAGTAGTTATAGGCACGCATCAAACAGGCTCAAATGATACCAAGCAGGCCATTCTGATTTTAGGCAGACTGTTTCAGGTTCAGGCAAAATATGGGCATAATTCATGATGCAACTGCACAGAAGTTAGAGCATTAACATTAGTGGACTCCTAACAACCCAAGCAAAATGCGTGCCGCAAATTCATCAAATTGCCAGTATTCACTCAAAATACACTTCCACTCCTTGACACCATGACTGTAATTTGAACAGAACTCATAATGAACTCAACAAATAAAAACACTGAACTTAGGTAGCTCCCTTCCAAACATAACTGATGCCTCACAGAGCAAATATTGTCCAAAGGGAACATCAACAGATCCAGACCAGCAAAACATGTGAAAAGGATCGTGAAATCAAAGAAAGGGGAAACTCTTCAATGATTCATGAATCGTTTAGCAGTCTTATGACTAACTTATTCTAGTCAAACATGTCGAAACTAAGCATTTAGCATGAACAGACTAGTCTGAACATCAGAATGTTTGCAGCATACATTAACTAGCTTTCACTCAAATCATGCAATTCATGGACCTTAATAGCAAACAAGAACCAACAACTTCATGACCACTGAATTCAGAATAGAGCATGAACTAAAACATTGCCATACTCTAGCATTTCATCACCACTATTGTCTACTTGTGCACATACTTCAGAAGCAGTTTGCATCATAATCTTCAAGTTCACATCAATAACCTCTTTAATTGCATTTTAATGGCCAACTACATAATCTAGACTAAAGTGGAAATGATTCCTGAACTTAATGAAAGCCGTTTAAACCTCCAAAATGCACACATTAGCCTAAAATCCAACACCATAATCAACAACCTCCCATGAACAATCCAACAGAAGCACAGTAAATGATATTTCCCATTAGATTAAGTTTTGTGCTTAAACAAACACATCATAGCAACTTTAATTACAACATCTATCACATCAACTAAGCAGAACAAATGGTTTCATATCCAACAATAATATTCTTAACTGAGAGCAGGAATCAAGGTGATTCACATATCAAAACCGGATATTCAAACAAAACCAAAATTCAGCAAGAATTCCATTTGCTTCGCAACCAAGACAAGCTCAAAGTTGTGTAGCTAATTGTTTGAGAAACAATACTCCAAAGAAAGGATAAATGAAGGCAGAAAATAGTGGATGAGGATCAGCAGAATCATCACAGCAAAACAACAGTCCTAATGCTCGGAAAATCCTTGAAATCCCAAAAAACATCGACAAAATCTGTTGGAGTTCGAAAACAGTTTTTGCATTTCTTTTTTTTTACTTCAGTTTTATTTTCTTTGTTGCTTTTCTCGTAAAATTTGGAAGCTCGAATTAGGAGTTCTAAGACTTCAGCAAACTACAACTCCAACTAGCAGGAATATTAACTAACAGTACTCAGCAATGCACCAATTTCAACAGACGTTCAAATTAAAACATACATTCATATTTCCATAAAAGAACCATTCAAACGGACATTCAAATTCAGAAAATCAACTCGAAATCTTGACTCAAATGAAAACTCGACACCATAATAACACTTAAAGCATAAGCATAGACGACGACCCCTCAAAATTCACTCTCACTGACTGAACATAGTCAAATGCATCACACATTGAGAAGAGATTCACCAGCAAGTTGTCCGATTACAGAACAAAACCATCCTGAATAAAATCTCACAGCTCAAGACACTTTAAAACAGAGATGCAGAATAGAAAAGAAAATGAACTTGAAATTTCAAAATTCCTTTAATAATTATAGACTCGACAATACACATTTCGACTCCAAATCCTAGCGAGGTTCAGTAGTAACTCAGCAGGACAACAGTAGAAAAACCAAGCTTGAACTTCAATTCATTTTTCATCTCCTCGGAACTCAAAAACTAGATTCAGGACTAAAAAATATATGTGTCTCACTCTTTGAACCTTTAAGGGAAACTTTTCAAAGAAAAAACCATCTTCAAGGAAGAGAAATCACAAGCTAAAGAAGATCGCTCAACCTTTTTCCCCCTAGTCTTTTTTACCAGAAATTCTCTCAGTTTTTTTATCAGAACAAAATCCCCTTCTCAAAATCGGATGCGATTTATTTTTGAAAATGAACTCTTGGTGAATGTGGGGCTTGGATTGAGTGAAATCAATCCAACACCTCACACTCATCCAGCAAATCGTTCTCAAAACCTTCCAATCATGAGATAAGCCTCAAAATCCAGCGAGTGAGAGGAGAGGAGAATCTTGGCGTTAGAAACAGTTAGAAACGACAAGAGGAGAGAAGGAGGGATGTGTGGTTATGGGTTTGCTTATCACTTGATGATAGGCTATAATTGCATATTTTAGTCACTTATTACACTCTAATTTACTGCACTTAAATTGAGTTTGAGCTTTAATTGCTAGTATTTTGCACTAATGGTGTGTTTTATGCTTTGTAGGAGTGATTCCGAGCTATGTACATGTTATGGAATGAATTCAACTGATTTGGATCTTTAAATTTTGAGTAAAACTTCAAGAAATTAAGCTGGGATCATGTTTGGGGGTCAACGGATGATGGTTAGAGCGAACGAAGACTCTAGTAGGCAGATTGTGTACTGTCTAGTAAAATAGACATAACTTTTCTCTCAGAACTTTATTTTGGCTCCACAAAATATGGTTGGAAAGCTAACACAAAAGGATACAACTTTCATGTTTTACGTTTTTCCAAATTCGGAACGAAACAGGGTAAAACATTCGCAATAGCGCGGCCACGCTAGTTTTAGTGCGCCCAGGACAGAAAGTTGTCCAACTAGCGCGCCCAGATGCGCGTCCAGGTGCGCGGCCGTGCTAGTTAAGCCCGAGAAAAGTGTCATTTTTCACATTGGAGAAGATATAATTGTTTGGGCTCAACCCTACTTGGTATATATACATAGGAGAACGTTTTTAAGAGCAATTCTTTACTAAGGAAGAGCACAGAGCCGCCGTGGAGGCCGGGTTTCATCTTTTCTTCCCCAAACTTAGTCTTTTTATGCTTCTTTGTATGATTTGTTGTTTTGCTACCATGTCTATGTGGAGCTAAACTTCACGTTCTAGAGTTTTGGTTCTTTCATGACTATTGTTATTCGGATATCGATTTCGATTTCTTAGTTTATCATATTGGTTTATTTATTCAATCCTGCACTTAATTATTTGATTGCTTGATCACCAATTCAATACTATCTACAAATCTCGAATTAAACTCAATAGTGGGAATTCTAGATTGCATATAGAATTGAGTAGAGCAAGTTCTTGAACCTGGGCTTGGGAAACGGATTCGCGGTTAGGATAGACATATACCTAATTACCTTGCTTGGTTGATTTATAGGAATTATAAATGTGTTCTTGTTGATTCTAATTCCATAGACATATAGGAGTTAGGTTAGCTTGAATAGGCGAGTAAGAACTCGACAGATTCTTATGAGCAATATTAACCCTGTCAACCAATAAACTAGATAAATTATTAGTAAATTCAGTTGAAGAATACAATAGGAATGTTAGATGGACCATAACCCTAGATCGTTTTCATTACATTAATATCATAAAAATCTACTCTTTCTCTCTGTTCAAAGATCATCATTTTTTTTTATTTAATTAGTTTAGAACCAAATATTTCTAGATTTAATTCTTGTATAGATAATTAGGATAGTCTAATTTAGTTAATAGTTAATCACAAGTCCTCGTGGGATCGACATTCGACTTTTAGTCACTTTATTACTTGACGACCGCGTGCGCTTGCATATGCGTTTGGCCGCACACCATGGATTTTGAGCGATTTGGGGCTTGATTCGGGTGAACAAGGCGTGTGAATAGTGTTGGGCATTTGGGTCTTGGGAGATTAAGGTTCCGTGTATCTCTTGTGTGTATATTTGGGGAGTGGGTCGGGTTTAGGAACGATTTGGACCGGGTTTACACGGGTTTGGGAAGGGGAAATGTTTGGGCTCAGGGGAGTTGAAATAGAGAAGGCCCAAAATCCACGTTCCTTTTCTACTTATTTTCTTTTTTAAAGCCATTTCTTTTTATTTTCCAAAATTCTTTTCTTCTTTTTTCTTCAACAATTAAAAATAACACCTAAATTAATCCCTAAATCAAATTATCCTACAAATCAAATGATTCATTCTAAATAATAAAAACCATAATTAATTAAAACCCAAATTTAAAGGAACAACTACAAAAATTCAAAATTAAAATTAAAAGTGCAAAAATAAACTATTTTTGTGATTTTCCATTTTTATAAAACAACTAATTTGATAATTAAGCTAAAAATATAAAATTAGATCCTAAATGCAAATGCCATATATTTTTGTTTTTTTTATTAATTAAACAAAAATAAAAATACGTACACAAATGCAAACAATTGACAGAAAATGCCACAAAAATCCATACAATTACAAATAATGAAACATATTATTTTGTTTTGAATTTGTGGGAGCAATTCATATAGGGAAAAAATCACGTGCTCACAGATGCCCCTCATTGCTCGGAAACACGAAGAGTTTTCGGGCAAAGATAAAGTGAGCAGATACGAATAATTTTTGCCTGTTTGAATACTTCGTGGGAAGCATTTTTGAAACATTTGACTGCACCCTGCTTCCGAGGTTGCCTACATATTCTTGGCTAAACAAGAATCAGGTCAGTGTAGTTCAGGAATGTTTGGTAGCTAGGACTACCATAAAGCTGTAATTTCATTACTGCTGCTGCTGCTACTGCTACTGAACCCCCTTATTACACCTTGTCAAAATAAAAAGGAGCTAGACTAGACTATGACCTATGCATTACAAAAATCCTATCTATATCTTCAAAGTTGCTCTTGTGGTTTTTATTGCCTTGTTGAATTGTATTCTCCCGGTGGAATCCCTTTGTTGCCGCCTTGAATTGTACTCTGAGATGTTTTCCCTTTCTCCAGGTGGGTGCCTGATTGCTGAAACTTGAATTGTATTCCCTTTCTCTCCAGGTGGGCGCCTGATTGCTGAACTTGAATTGTATTCCCTTGCTCTCTTGGTGGGCTCCTGATTGCTGAAATTGAAATGCATTCCCTTGCTCTCCAGGTGGGCTCCTGATTGCTGAAACTTGAATGAATTCCCATGCACTCCAGGCGGGCTCCTGATTGCTAAACTTAAAATGTATTCCCTTGCTCTCCAGACGGGCTCCTGATTGCTGAACTTGAAATGTATTCCCATGCTCTCCAGGCGGGCTCCTGATTGCTAAACTTGAATTATATTCCCATGCTTTACAGGCGGGCTCCTGACTGCTAAACTTGAATGTATTCCCTGCTCTCCAGGCAGGCTCCTGACTGCTGATTTGAAATGTATTCCCTTCTCTCTAGGCGGGCTGCTGACTGTTGACTTGAAATGTATTCGCTGCTCTCCAGGCGAGCTCCTGACTGTTGACTTGAAATGTATTCCCTGCTCTCCAAGCGGGCTCCTGACTGCTGACTTGAATGTATTCATATGCTCTCCAGGCGGGCTCCTGACTGCTGACTTGAAATGTATTCCCTGCTCTCCAGGCGGGCTCCTGACTGCTAAACTTGAATGTATTCCCTGCTCTCCAAGCGGGCTCCCTACTGCTGACTTGAAAAGTATTCCCTGCTCTCCAGGCGGGCTCCTGACTGCTGACTTGAAACGTATTCCCTGCTCCCCAGGCGGGCTCCTGACTGCTGACTTGAAATGTATTCCCTTGTTCTCCAGGTGGGCTCCTGACTGCTAAACTTGAATGTATTCCCTGCTCTCCAGGCAGGCTCCTGATTGCTAAACTTGAAATATATTCCCTGCTATCCAAGCGGGCTCCTGATTGCTAAACTTGAATGTATTCCTTGCTCTCCAGACGGGCTCCTGACTGCTAAACTTGAAATGTATTCCCTTGTTCTCCAGGTGGTCTCCTGGCTGCTGAGTTTGAACTTTTCTCCCTATTCTCTAAGCAAGTACATGATTCCAACAAAAATAGACAAAACAAAGGAAATTTTCTGCCCCAGTTTGTTAGCTGGGCACATAGGTGAGTGTTAAACTGATCATTCTACCAACTATTAGTAAGAATTTGAAAGGTAAGTCCTATTATTCAGGGAGGTCCTGACAACTCTTAATTAAACAACAATTATAAACCTAAGTTATATCTTCTAAAGGTATTACTTCCGCTAAGTCCTATTATCTAAGCAGATCTTAAAACTACATCCTATTATCCAGAAAGTTCCTGAAAATCAAAATCAAGTCTTATCTTAAAAAAAATGATAATTTTAATACTGAATTATACAACCCTACGATAGAATTTACGCTATATCTTGTTATCTAATAGAAATCTTAAAACTAGGTCCTATTATTCGGGGGGGGGGGGGGGTCCTCAAAACTCCTAATTGAATCATATCTTAAACATACAAACTTTGAAGCCAACTTATATTCCATATGCTAAACTATGCTATTCATGATTTGTTTTGAAATATAACTAAGCCACATTTTCCAGGAGGGTCCGGAGAGTTTACGGTCAAACCTGTTTGGTGTTTGCTCTTCCCCTACGGAGAGTTCCTCTGAAACAAACGAAATTTTCTGCCCCTGTTTCAATCAAAGAAAAATCTTATCAGTTTAAAACCAAGGTGGTTGGTTTGTGGCCTTGAACTTTGAGGGCGATTGCTCCTTTATTTCCCATGATAACTGATTTCCACTCGAAGACCTTGACTTCTTATTGACTAACCACTTTCTCTATCCTCCGCATCACTGAGAATATCTTTTCTCCGTTCAGACCTAATATCCTCTATTTGTTGCATTGCTCATGAACAGGCATTTATCCAACCTTTGTATCTCACATGAATCCCGAATCACGTCCATTGCCCCCGCTCCGTGTGTATGATGTTCTTTCTTGACTTAAGCCACTGACTTTGGCCTTGAGGTCTATTGCTCCTTCACTTTCCATTTTAACTTTGATTTCCGCTTGAAGACCCTGCTTGTCACTGGTCAACCACCTTTTTTTCAATCCTACCATGGAATATACCTTTGATCTGTTCACCAAACACCCTCCATCTTGTTGCATTGTTCATGAATTGGTATGTACCAAACCTTCTGGTTTCACCGAAAACTTTGATCCGTTCACCTAACAACCTCCATCTGTTACATTGTTACTGAATTAATATATACTAAACCCTTGTATTTCACAGGAATCCCAAAGCACATCAATTTCCACCCACTCAATGTGTATGCTGTTCTTTCTTGACTTAAACCACTGGCCTTGGCCTTGGGGTATGTTACTCCTTCACTTGGTATGATAACTGATTTCCATTCGAAGACCTTGCTTGTTCCTTGACTATCCACTTCCTTTGTCACCCGTAACACAGAAAATACCTCTTCTCCGTTCGAACACAATACCTTCTATCTGCTGCATTGCTCCAGAACTAACACTTACTAACCTTTGTGTCTCACATGAACCCCAAAGCATGACACTTGTCACCCTCTAATTGCGTATGCTGTTCTTTCTTGACTTAAACCACTGGTCCTGTCCTTAAGGTCTACGGCTCCCTCATTTGCCACAATAACTTTGATTTCTGCCTGGAACATTACTAGAAATTAGAGCTATGGCAACACTTTTTGTTGCTACGGTTCTGGATCCGTTGCTATAGGTGGTCTATGGTTACGGTTTCAACCATTACTAATAATTATTAGAATTATCGAGACACTTACTAATTGAAACGTTGCCATAGTCCACAAACCGTCCCTATAGAAGCATATATGGCAACACTTTATATAACTGTAACAATAAATCCGTCTATGGGAACGGGTATCTCTATTGTTACGGTTATTAATTCCCTCTTTTTTCCACCCAAATTTTTAGTACCCGCTAAAATATTGGTAGGGCTCGCCATCTTATTTTTTTTTTTTTAGTTTTATACCTCATAAAATATGAAATACACTAAACCGCTAGAAATATATGTTGTCTTCCTCGATTGCAGTCTACTCCGATACAGTACTCCCAAAAATCACTCTAAAATCAGACCAAATCAGCAAAAATCCGTCAAAATTCCAAAATATATCAAATTAGAGAGCTGTTTGCGGGATTCAAGAGCTCTCTTCGCGATTGGGTTCGAGATTTGACTCATTGCGCGCCTGATTCTGCTATTGATTTAGAGAGACCAAGCTCAGCTTTTTAGGGCTCCTGTTCTTGTGTAGATCATCAACAATCGTGTTCCTTCTGCGGTAATTCATTTTTCTTCAAAGAGACCTCATCAGCAAATCAAGTCGAGGCCGCGCTAGGCTGCTGCTCTTCGTAATCTCCTTCTCGGGCAAACTCGGCTGAAAATCGAGTGGTAAGCACCTTTGTTGTCTCTGTATTTACCAATTGTATGAATCTATTTCTCAATTTGGACTGTATTTTCTTGATTTTAGCTGAATATATTGTGTCTTTGAGTTTGAATATGTGACCTGCAAGCTCTCCGCTCCTTGAATATTCCCCACATTTGTAATATCCAACAGCTAGAATATAAAGTTTTTCTTGATTGGTTGGAATATTAGTATTTAATTGCTTTGTTTTTTACATATGAATAGGGAGCCTACTTGATTTTAACTTTGCTGCTTGAGGTTGTCCCAGTTTATTTGTTGAAAAGATTTGTTCGTGTCTGTTATTCCTATTTCGGTTCTCGGGATACCTACAGATGTTCATCTGTTTCTTAGCGTCTGAATTAAAAGGAACATGTGCTTTCCTCACCTAACAAAAGACGTCTAAGTACTTGCAGCAAAATTGCTATTTAGTTGTAATGTAGGTGCCTTCAAACATAGCTCCTTTTATATTGTCAAGTAAGGGGAAATTATTTCAAGATTTTGCCTCTCTTCTCTGTGAATAATAGATATAGTTTGTTAGTACATCATTTTCATGGTTCGGATAGAAAAGTCGTCACCAAGTAATTCATTCTCACTGTTAATCTTTTTAGCTGATACAAAATTACTGATAGTTCACTATTCCCTTTTCTTAAAAGTCAGAAATGTTAAAGTTGCACATTAGACCTGTTGCTTTATAATGCCTCAAGTATGTTAGCTTCGGGAGCAAATATGTACACAAACACTCTGAAGATGAGGCTCTAAATACCAGCAAAGAAACTTAAATGGGACTGCTTGTGGGTGTTGTCGCAGACGGTGTTGATTGTTAGTTGTTATATATTTTGCAAGGCTGCAGTTCTGCAACAGAATCTGTTTGCAGACAAATTATAATAACTGAAAGGAAATAAGAATGTTGGTTAAAAATTGGAAATATTGTTCAATGGCAATGAGAGCAGCCTGGCAGCTTAGGGAGCATGTTGAGGGGGAACAGAGGGCTATAAGTTGCAAGGAAAGAACAATATTGCACAAATTATGAAATAAAATAAAGAGTTCTGCTTGTAAAACCAATGCTAACAATAGTAAAAGAAACTTAAGGAAGAACGCCGGTTTGCAACATAAATGTGTCCCCTAAATTTTACTATTGCTTTACTCAGTTTCTTTTCTTTGTTCGGGAGGTGGGGTATGCGTTAGGACCTTGTCGATTCACAAAATTATTCTAGCAATTTACTTCTTCAGATAGAAGAGTATGCTCAGGCAAAAGAAAATGAGAAAAGAAGAACCTAGGATATTTGAGGGATATAGGGGAACAACTTGCAGATGTAAACGGTACCTGCTCCAGTTTCCAACCGGAGGACCTCCTCCAAGTCCAAGTCCTTCCCAGACTAACTGCAATTACACTATATATTTGTTAGAGAACATCAAAACACGTAGATCGTTCTGTTTTTGGATAGATCAGATGGGTAATGTAGGAGAACTAAATAAATAAAAGGAAGTCCTTAGCACACTAACTAAAGTTACAAATATAAGACTATCGAGTATCAGCATTCCTGACAATTAAAGCAGCCAATAACAAAGTAAACCTTACTAGAGCAACAACACGAGCAGCATCCTGCCTCAAGGTTTGTTTCTGCTGGTCCTCGAATACTTGTTGCTTGTTTGCCTATTTTTATTCCTGTTGGATCTTTCAGAACGTCCACACTTGAAGTTCTTCTTTCTAAGTAAATTCCTTGCTTACTTCGAATACTCATTTTGGTGATTTGAATATATTAGGTACTATATTAGATTTGAATCAGATTTCGGATCAATCTATATTGAGTGACTATAGGATATCCATAGATTATGGTGATAAAAGTTGGATGAATCTCCTTAGATGGACAGATGAGTATATAGGTGGGGTGAATAATTTTCTTGATAAGGCATTTGAGCGAGCCGCCCAAGGAAATGAATTATTATGCC
Organism: Nicotiana glauca; assembly: GCA_026770625.1. Lineage (NCBI taxonomy): Eukaryota > Viridiplantae > Streptophyta > Magnoliopsida > Solanales > Solanaceae > Nicotiana > Nicotiana glauca. The sequence continues at coordinate 84,718 of MU739612.1, forward strand.
CTTGTAAAAAGTGCATTAATCGCTATTGGCATTATAGAAATGTGGTGGAAGATCATTTAGTTGTTCATGGGTTTGTTGATGGTTATACCAAATGGGTTTTCCACGGGGAGGAATTTTCCTCGAGAAATACACCTTCTTTTGCTATGTCATTTACTAGAGGTTTTGACTCTTCAATTTGATGTCTGTTAAAAAATCTGCTTACATTTGCTATGTCATTTTCTTCTTATGTGTAGCCTTTGACTGTAGGCAGGCCTTCCGCGTTAAACAAATCTTAACTATTATCCCTGTTTGAATATCAGTGTGTTGTATCTTCCTAAGTTTCCCTATGTATTAATTTCTATCTTTTCCATGTTCTGATACAATTGCCAAGTAATATTAATAATTTCTGGATGGTAATGACGAATGACCTGCTTTTCTTTCTGAATGTGTTGAGCTTCCTGGTTACAAGCATGTTAGTTCCCAGGTGAATAGTTTTTCTCTTAAAATGAGTGAGTTATACATTCTACTTTTGATACATGTATCGGTATATTAGATAAAAACCAAAATTGGAGGCATTTCCTGAACATAGGACATGTATACTCTTATTGAAATTACATTCCTATTCCTATTCATACTATTAATAAGTGAGAGTTTCACGAGCTTCAGGTCGTCTTTACCTGCCGAGCAAAAGGTTTAATTAGAATTTTGTAAGTTTGGTTCACTGTTTTAATACAGTGCAAAATATTAGTGTAGCACACAACTAATCAAATTTCACATATCGACTCAATTAATGAAGGTCCTCAATTCATGTAGTCTTTAGTAGACTAGTATACACTACAGTCTACAAGAGGTGAAGATGACCGGTCAGAGAGAAGAAAAGGCAGTTACTGCTATACAGCTAGAAAATAACACATGAGTCCGAAGAGTCAAAGATGATGCGCTAATAACTGGAATCCTTTAGCACATAGACTTTTAGCATTGTATTACAAATTATAAAGAAAACTTAGTTATCTTTTGAAAACGGAAAAGTTCATAAAAATCGGATTATATATGTTCTATTATGGTAATATACCGAAAAAAGGCACTATTTAATGAAGAATTAATATTCGATATGCTCTTTATTATCAATATTTGATTACTAGATCAAGATATCACTTTACAAGTTAGTATTTTGTCCAAAGATAAAATATTAATAAATTGTCCGATAGCTTGAGATAAGGTTTACCTTCATTCAAATTTTACTTTTAACATAAAGGATAATTAGTCCTCTCTTACCTCGTCAGGTCAGATTTTAGTTTTAAGTCGGTAGGGTACTGGTCACATGATTTTGTGGTGTGACATTTTCGAGTCAAGTCTTATTTCGCTATGTTATCATTGTACTCTGTTGGTTTAACTTTTTCTGCGGCTTTGAAGTAGGTTCTTGCACATTTTATTGGTTTATGAATTTTCATATCTTGGTTTGATGATGCTCTTGAAATGAATAATATCCTAAGATTAAAATTTGTGCTCTTGACTTACGTGCATGTTAGTATATCCCTACGATAAATA
>MU739612.1:86454-106335 GCA_026770625.1 Nicotiana glauca
ATGCCAAAAAGAAAAAGAGGCCCTACTCAAATGCAAAGTGTGCATGGTAGGAAGGACCGTAAAATAATCGTGCTAAATGAGTTCAATCAACCCATTGGTCCCACTAAGGAAGTTGTGAAAGAGTTGGGTAGCTTCCTCGGCACATTGGGAAGGAATGAGACCTTTTGTCCTCTTAATGTATTTGATTGGAGGAAAGTAGACAAAAAATATGATATTTGGAAATATGTCAAGGTATGAAGTTCCTAATGTTCAATAAGCATCGATATTTAACATTTCTTATATTAACCCAATTGCACTAAATTTGTAGGAAAAATATGACATTCCTGAAGAGGCGAAGAATTGGATTTTTGATTCAGTTTGTACTGCTTGGAGAAAGTATAATAGTCAGTTGAAGAAAAAGCACTTTGATACATATGAGAATGATGAGCTTCGAATGCAGAATAGGCCACAAAATGTTCCTGCGTCTAACTTTAAAGATCTTCTTGACTATTGGAACTCCGATGTCGCCAAGGTAATTACATCAAACTTTTGCCAACTCTGTCTGCTAGTTTACTATGGGAACAACACAATACTAATAAATAAAGTCTGGTTACTGCTAGCGAACGAAAATAATGCAAGAAAAGTCTGGTTAAAGTTGTATGACAATGTAGGAATTGAGAACCAAATAAATAAAGCATACTACAACCAAGGCCCTTTCCATAGGATGTTGCAGTTCTAGAACAAGGCCTTTGTATTCGGCCTTTTTAGAGGGTGAAGGTAAAACTGCTAGAAGATTGGCTTGTGCTATGGGAAAACTTATCAGATATTCCAGTGATTGCTTTTCCCCACAGCTTTGCAACTAGTGTATAACTCAAGTTGGGAACAATGTTTGTAAAAAGGCGACTCACATTTAAAAAGCGTGCGCTTTTCTCGCTTAAGCGAGAAGCGAGCCTGTAGAAAAACCGAGAAAAAGCTCGCTTAAGCGAGCATAAGGCATTAGGTAGGCTTTTTTTTAATAAAATTTTTGGCAAATAAACCATCTGTGAACAAACAAACATACGCGATTTATTCTGTTCTTCTTCTTTTTCTGTTCTTCTTCTTCTTCTTCTTCTGTTATTCTGTTCTTCTTCTTCTCTTCTTCTGTTCTTCTTCTTCTTCTTCTGTTATTCTTCTTTTGTTCTTCTTCTTCTTCTTCTGTCATTCTTCTTCTGATGGAAATCTTTCAACTTTTTTCACTTTTTAAGCGCTCATTTTGTGCCCTAAATGACTTCTTCTTCTTCTGTTATTAAAAGTGCTCTGTTTTATGTTATTGTATGCTCTATTTTCTGCAATTTATGCCCTGTTTTATGTTTTCTGCAATTTATCAGTGAGTTAATTGTTATTTTTCTTTGGTTGTTGATTGTAGTAACTCGAACATGATAACACTTCAAGAGTTTGGAGATCTTGTTGAAGAATAGGATGTTGCTTAACAGACTGTGTGCGTTAAGTATGAATAATGTTTGCTTGTTTATTTGCAGAAAATGTCTGAAACCAATATCGAGAATCGAAAAAAGTTGAAGCAGCCACACACCGCTGGAAAAACAAGTTTTGCTCAAATCATCGAGGTTTGATTTTTTTCTTTTATTTTTCTTTAAGTATGAACTTGCTAACTTTGAATGAAAACATTATTATACTAGTTTTCTTTTTTACTAGGAAAAAAAGAAGGAAATGACCGATACTTCGGATAGTCTATAAAGTAAAGATATATTTGTGGCCACAAGAAAAAGAAAACCTGATCGAGTATACAAAAGCTCTTATGAGAGTACAATGAGTAAAATTGTAAGAAATTTCTAGTTTAAAGATTATCGTGATTATTTATTTGTTCTTAATTATCGACTTAGTTTTATTTTACTTATACTTTATTCTCTTGCATTTGGTTTGTAGGCTGAAATGGAGAGAATACAATCCACTCAAGAAAGTGGAGATGGTATTGATTCAGTTGACGCTTTTGCATCAGTGATGGGACCTGAGCACCCAGGTCGGGCAAGATTGTATGGACGAGGAGTCAACAAAACTGTCTTAAAAAAGAAAAATGGAGATTTTGGATCCTCTGTAAATGTTACTGATGAGAGAATGGAACAAAAAATGGAGGAAATGGAAGAGAGGATGCAAAAAAAATTATTGGAAAAGCTCAATGCACAAAAGGAAAAATTGCTGGAAGAGCTCAATGCACAAAAGGATGCTATGGAACAAGATATTACGATGAACATCGTTACACGACTTCAACATCTCAACCCCGATTTAAGACTTGATCCTGACATGCTAATATTCAGTGCTCGTGCACCTGGAGAAGTTGCTTCTACACAACAAGGTGCTATTCAACCAATCAATCGTCCATCCGCTGGCAGCAACAACCAAGGTACATGTCTTCTCTTTCCTCTTCTTCTCCTGCCACCTGCACACGAAGCAGAAGAAAACGCACACAACTCGCAAGTCAGGTGATTTCTAGTTTGTGTTCTGATACCAAATTCCAAAATGAAAGAGATGCACATGAGTGTTTACATGACTGGCTAACATGAAAAGAAGGAGATTGTAAGCTGCTCCTGCCCAAGCTGTTTTAGCAATAAAACCTGTAGTTTTGATAAACTGCTGACTTAACGGAAAGATAACAAACAACTTTGGCACGTATTGGATGAGAACGATAAGAGCAAGAGTACTTTTGGAGTGACCATAATAAAGAATAGATACAAAATGCTCAGTTGTTATTAATAGCTAAACAATGATTGCTATTAAGTACTCCAGTTCTTAGATTTTATCATAACCTTCGAGTCTCATTGTTCCTCTTCACTGTTTTACTAAGAATTGGCATTTTTTCAACCTGTGAACTGAAGGCCTGTAGCTGTGGAATTTCTTTAGTTGTCTCTCCCTGAACCGAATCTGCTTTCTATAAGTTATGTGCCCCCATTGATGAGGGAAATGGATTGTGGTCTCCTTATATGGTATTGGGAAACCATTTCCTCATGATCTAGCTTTTGGGGTTTAGTTAGGCCCAAGGTTCATTTCTTAATACTACTATATTTTTGTGTTTGCATAATGCCTGATGCACTAGCTTAGTGTGGGGTAGTTTTTTATCATCATCCGACAACATGTCCATAGCTATTTTGTCACAGGGAACCCATGGGATGGTTTGTCAACCATGTAGTACAGCAATATAACCATTTAAGAATTATACGCTTCAGCAGAAGGCATCGAACATACTTGCATTGCTAGAAATTCACATTCTCTTTTGCTGAAGCTAAAACATATTGCAGGATCATATCATTGTTCTTTGATAGTTCTGGAGTATACGATAGAGCTAATTGGATATTAAATTTGCATTAGCAGTGTAATGCAAATTAGAATATGATTAACTCTTGAGGAGTGCTAATTTAGATAATCCAGTCATCTTACTTTGGTCATTGAAGCAGACGAAAGTTTCCTTCTTAGTGTAATCTCTCTGCAAATTTTAAATTCATAGCACTATCACAAACCATGTTAATATCCTACCATAAGATGCATAAACAGGTTAAACTTTGATTCCACACATTTGAACAATAGACCAAAGGCAATAGCTTCAGTAAATAACATGCATTCAAAATGCATAAAGAGAACATGGCTCCTTGATTCCACACATTTGAATATGGTTTTATGTCTTGTTAGAGTTAAATAGCAAATGTTTTATCTTTAATCCATTTTGCAAATCTCACTTTATACTACTCTTTTGTAGGTGGAGTAGATGAAGAGATGGAAGACGGAGGGAGTGATGATGATCTAGAACTTTCTTGAATTTTGAATTGTTGATTGTTGTAGATGCATGTGGCGGTTTCTAGGAATGTTTGTTATCAAAATATTTTAAAACTTTTGATGTTGAAATATCAAATTGTTATTGGTTTCATCACTATCTATGGATTTATAATTAACTTGTCCGACAATTTGGATTATCAAAAGTTTCATTTTGTGTTTATATAAATTTTAGTGTTTTATAGTTTATTGTATATTTACGTAAAATCTTTATTTACAACAGGGGGCACTATTTTTAATTCAATTAAATTGTAACAGGTAACAAAACCGTTGCTATAGGGTCTGAAAACCGTTCCAAAATCATATAAAAACTGTTGCAATAGGTAGATCACCGTTGCCATAGGACCTGCAAACCGTTCCAAAATAATCTAACAACCGTTGCAATATGTTAGTGAACCGTTGCCATAGTATCTACAAACCGTTCCAAAACAATCTCTTAACCGTTGCAATAGGTAGTTTAACCGTTGCAATATCTTAATGAAATCGTTGCCATTTCTATTATACTTGTAACGGATTTGATAGATATAGTAACGGTTTAAGGCCGTTGCATTTAACTTTACGGTAACGGTTATTAACCGTTGCAATTGATAAGAATAATCGTTCCAACAGGAGGAGGGAAAACCGTAACGATAGACTATGCAATAGCAAGGGTTACTGGAACCGTTCCATAAACTCTATAGCCACGGCAGCTCGTGGAACGGGCGCTGAACCGTAGCAGTACATCTATGGCAATGATTGTCTTTCCTATTGGAACGGTTTTCCCTGCATAGCCATAGGTGAATTTTCCAGTAGTGGAAGGTCTTGCTCATCACTGGTTTACCACCCTTTTTTCAATCTTATCATAGAAAATACCTTTGATATGTTCACCCTAAGCCTTCATCTGTTGCATTGTCCATGAATTGATATATACCAAGTCTTTGTATTTTACAAGGGTCCCAAAGCATGTTGATTGTTACCAACTCAGTGTGCTTGCTGTTATTTCCTGACTTATGATGCGTTGATGTGTTAACCAGATCCCATTTTGTGCAATTGGAAAGCTGGTGGCAAATTTTGAAGTCATTTCTCACTTGTTCTGGCCAAACAGACTCAGGAAGAGGAAGTAAACAAGTCAAAAGGAACAGAGTAAAGGACAATGGAAAGAGATGATTCCCAACAATAAAACTACAAAGTAGAAACCTATCAGATATGGATACCAACTCTAATGACCATGACATGCACCTGTGGCCTATTCTGTCAAGCGAGCCTGATGTGAAACTCTTGTTATACCCCCCAAACCATGAAACTGGGCTTTAATGCTCCGATCATCTAATCTGATTCGCAATCCTTATTCGACTTGTAGTGCTCGAAGGGTTTTCACCATCAAGCCTCTCTCGTTTTGGTCTTTCTCTCAACTCACCGTCGCCTTATGGTGCCCATGAAGGTTTTCACCAATAAGGCTCTCTCATTTTCCATCTCTCTCAGCTTTCATCGCTTTGCGATACTCGTGAGGGCTTTCATCAATAAAGCTCTCTCATTTTTCATTTCCCTTAATTGGACCGGAGTGTTGCCCCTGATATGATTCACCTCTACTTGCTCGCCTTGGCATCTCTCGAAGACTAATCGAAAGGTCTTTATCTGGACCTTAATGTGGGCTTTTGGATGGGGTTAGAAAGAAAGTGTATCAAAAGGCTCAAAACAATTCAAATGTTTTTCCATTTGCTTATATATAAAATATAACCCTAGGCGCTTGCCTAGACTTTTGCCAAAAAAAAAAACAATTCAAATGGGTTTAAAATTATAACTTTCGGAATTAGATTTCTTACAACAATCACAACTTCTTCCCTAGTTTCTTTGCTTTGGCACTTTTGGATTTTTACTTTGATGGGACTGAACCGTGAGGCTGCCTACGTATCCTGAAAAGGAATCAGATCGAACGTAGTTCATGTTATAGAAATTACTTTGTTGTTGTGATTTCTCTTTTCTCTTTCTTCCTCTTTCTCTTCTTTTCTTTTCTTTCTTCCTTTTCTCTTGTTGTTCTTTTGTTGTTTTTTTTCTTTTTTTTTTCTTTTTCTTTTTCTTTTACTTCTCTTTTTCTTCTCTTTTTTTTTCTTTTTCTCATTCTTTTCCCTCTCTCTTCTCGTGTTTTTTCTTTTTGTCTTTTTCCGTTACTTATCTTTCACACTTGTGTTTCTGATCTTTGTTACTAATTCCAAAAGAGGCGTATGAAAGGAATTGAATAAGGCTCAAAGGGGGTAACGAAGGATAAAGTTCTTAGATACCAGAACAAAATGCCTTCGTCATTCCAATCTCCAAAACATGCCAAGTACAAACTACACAATTAAACAAGCCAATGAAAACATCTGCAACATCTGTTTATTGTATTAGACTTGATAACCATATCCACACATTTGCCTTCTACATATGTCAACTACAAATCACCATTGGACAACACCCTCACTCTCATTACCACGAGCGAGCCCTGTCAATTTGGGCAAACTTGCCGTTAGCTTCAACCTGATGCGGCATGATGCATTTCAATAGGGTTTCTTTGTGTTCTATCTGCCACAGTTTCACATGGTTCGTGCTTCAAATGATCTCAAAGTGTCCAAATCTTTTCTTATTTCCCTCAAGTGCCCCTGCATCTTCAAAATTGTCTCATTGCTTCTTGGCTAAACTGATTTTTAAAGATCAGGCTGAGAATTAGGCTGTGCATGTCATGTCACTAGAACTAGCATGAAAAGAACTATAAGAGGAGAAGAGAAATAAACAAAAATGACTAGAAATAGTAGAAAACAGAGAATTGCATTAGATAGACGGTGAAAGAGTTTGGACAACAAAACAAGCACAATAAACTGGGGTACAAACCTTGGAACAAACCTAGACAACACTAATTGAGATATTACGACCAAAGGAACTAGACAAAATAAAAGGATAAAAAGGTTTGTTTTGCAAGACAATATCCAGATTACAACCCGGAAATAACCTGGACAACAGAAAATGCAACAAACTAAGCCACCAAAGCTCCTCTCTGGCTGACAAAGAAATGGAGCGTCTTTCCAATTACCAAGCACGATATCTTAGCCACTGAATTCTACATCAACAATACTAGGAACTTCACAAGTCTTCATCATATTGTTCTTAACAAGTTGCTTTTGGGTTCCTTTTGCCGGCTCGTTCTTAAGATCAACCTCTGATAGCGCTGAAAGGTTAGTAGCACGTGGGCCTCCGAGGCTTCCAGAAGAATTCTCATATTCCTTTTCAAAATAAATCATACCCACCATATGGGTCTCATTATGCACAGGTGATGGACTTTGGCTAGTGTCTGCTGCATCCGGATTTTGCACGATAATGTCACCTCCATCAATAACCTTCTGAATTGCATTCTTCTGATTCCAACACTTCTCTATGCCATGCCCCGAGGTATCTGAGCAATATGTGCACCTTTGAGAAAAATCAAACTTCTTTGGAAGAGGGTTTGGCATTTTTATCTGGATCGGCTTCAACATGTCCAGTTTCCTTAGCCTCTAGAATAGACTGGCATATGACTCTCCCAAAGGAGTATAGGTTTTCTTCTTCCGCAACCACTCGTTCTTAAATGCTTGATAGGGCCAGAAACCTGATCCAGGGGGTTTTCGGTAGGCTCGTGGGGGTAGATAGGCATTTTGTGGAGCTGGGTACTAGGAAAGTGATGTACGACTTTGGGAGTTTTGTGGAGAGAAGTAGCATCTGGGAGGGTCATTTGGAGCACAAGGATATCCACGGGGACAATGTCGAGGCTAGAAGTGTCGATCAGGAAAGCACATCAGATCATCTTTTCTGTTTCTCTTTCTTTCACCCAAGCTTACTGGGATGTTCTGAATGTATTTCGAACAACTCATGATTTTGCCCGACTTGATTCCCTCTTCTACTGCATCCCCCATTTTTAACACATCATTAAAAGTCTTACCCAAGGTCGGGATCAAATGACTGAAGTAGGTGGGTCTCTGGGCTTGTAGGAAAAGCTCAACCATTTCTTCTTCACAAATCGGGGTACTAACTCGAACAGCCTGCTCCCTCCATCTGAGCGCAAACTCTCTAAAGCTTTCCTCTGGCTTCTTTTCCATTCTTGATAGGGAGGAGCGGTCTAGGGTAATGCCTGATTTGTAATGAAAGTATCGAACAAAATCTCTAGCCATGTCACCCAATGTAGGCCATTTACCGACATCCTCACGAGTATTCCAGTCCATAGCTGCCCCAATCAGGCTCTTACTGAAATATGCCATCAGTAGATCAATTTTCTCTCAAACGCTTCTCATTTCACTGCAATAGACCCTCAGGTGGGCTACCAGATCTCCACACCCATCATACAAGTTAAATTTAGGCACCTTGAACCCCGTGGGCAGGCGAACGTCCGAGGACGCAGATAGTTTTTTGTAAACCATGCTACCTTGGTCTCCCCTTCCTTGCTTGTTCTTCAAGGATTGTTCTATGCCTTTCAGCCTCCTGGGTATCTCATCTCGCCCTTCTCTACCTGTGACTTTCTCATGTTCCGCATAAAGCTCATCCCGAGGGCTCTGCTTGTATGAGTTAGGAACTTTGTGGGCAACCTCTACGGGGTAGTATTGGTCATCATGAGCTTTGAGTAGATATTCAATGTTGGGAATAGTGGATATGACAGGATCACAATTTTGGGGAGAGGTAATTGGAGGATGAGTGATGGAGCTACTAGGACGGTTGGGAAATCTGTGATAAACTGGTGGATCTAGAGAGTAATGGGGATCATCCGGCACTACGACCGGATTTTGGGTAAGGGTAGCATCTAAGAATCTAGGTGGTGGCGAGGATGGTGCCTTCCCAGTCATCCAATCCTGATACATGTCCACCATGTATTGTCTTAACATCTTTACCTCTTCAACCAACCCATTGTCCTATTTAACCAACTGCTTTCGAGCACTGGTATCAACCAACTCAGTTCTATTGTTGTCTGCCATTGCCTTTTGACTTTATGTTGTAGAGGGGAGTTACCACTTTAAAACCCACAAATCAACAACCCTTCTGCTACGAACATAACAAAATGAAGCCATCACGTTAGCGTTAGGGCATTTAACATAGTATAATCTCACTTTATGTGCAATGCACCTAGCCACAGTTATCGGTTCTAAAATGACTTCGAGGGTACAAAGTTAGTTGGCATCATCCCAATTTGTCCATTTGAATCTTCTCTTTTTGTTTCTTTTTCCGCACTTCTTAGCTCGCTCATTTTCTTTCCCCTTTTTTCTTTCTGTCTATCGCTCTTTTTCTTCCCTCTCATTTCACACATCCTATGATTTCATCATTTTGTTTTTTCCTTTTTCTTTTTTGCTTTTTTTGTCTTTTCCTTTAATAATAAAAAAATAATTCGATCGAACCATAGGTAGGTTGCCTATGTATCATGACGCCGCATGAATCAGATATTTGCGTAGTTCTGGAAGAATAGGAATAAAGGAAACAAACTGACGTTCTCTTTTTTTTTCCCTCTTTTTTTTCTTTTTTACCTTAATGACTACTCTGATGAGAAAAGAGAAATAAAAGAAGCAACTCTTTTTTTCTTTTTGAATTTTCTAGACTTAATTTTCTATATCATATTCTAAACTCAAGCTTAACGGAAATTTTTTTTGAAACAAACGCTCTATTAAGAAAAATCCTAAAAGAGAAAAATATTTTTGACTCTTTTTTTTTAGAAAGAAAATCTAAAGAATAAACCATAGAAAAATATTTCGAATTTTCATTTGATTTCCTAACGCAAGATTCTGAAACAACCAATGAAAAAGATAAAAAAATATTTTGGATTTCAATTTTGATTGCCTAAAAGAGAAACTCTGAAAATAAACCAAAGATAAAGTATGTTGTCATTTTTTCTTCTATGTACAGTATTCTAAAGTTCTAATAAAAAGATTTTTTTTTTTCATTTTTCCATTAGTTTCTGAAAGGAAAACCTCAAAAGTAAATCTTCTTTTTTTGGATTTTTGGAATTAATACCTTAAAGAAAACCTTTTAAAGAGGCACTAAAAGAAAATTCTTCCTCTTCTTTTTTTCTTTCAATTTTTGGTCCTAATATAGTAAAGGAAATATAAAAATAATTTTTATTTTAAGTTCTAGATATTAATTGCCTAAAGGAAAAACCACCTTACAATATTTTTTTAATTTTTACAATTAGTATTCTAAAGAAAATTCCTAACGGAAATATAAAACGCAAAATCTTTTTTTTTTATTTTTGAATTACATCATATTTTTTCAAATATAAATCAGAAAATACAATAACAAAAGACTTAACATTATTGTACCAAACTAGAAAGTAAAAGATGACATAAAATAAAGAACAGACTCAAAATATTAAAAAAAACAAATCACCTTAAGCTGTGGCCCTGGAAAATGCCAGCCGTACCATTCTTGGACCCTCATGGCATATGTGTTTAGCTCTTTATCAAGGTCATCCAATTAGCTAATGGCTTGTACAATCATCGTATCCACCTTGTCAGGGCTAAATTTTAGCTTGTATCTTGAAAGACTATGAGATAAACCCAAACTCATTGGAGCCAAGTTTTGAGATCCAAGACCAGTAATGAGCTCAGTCAACTGACTTCTGACCCCTCTCATCAATTCCATGACAACATTATTATAAACACAGTCAATTTGCAGTTTCTCTTTAATTGCATTTCCAAGCTTTGAATCGGCAACCCCAAAAGTTTCACCATCACAGTGGGCTTTCAAAAACTTGCGCAATCCTTTGCTGGGCTTGCTATCTATCGACAAAGTAGCTGCTGACAGAGCTTCTAAGGTGTTCTCAAACTTGGAGAAAGCTTTTAGCTTCACAACCTTTCAGGCAGAATCAGTTGAGGAGAACTCTTTCCATAAATCCTCAACTTCGGAGAGCTTTCCCTTATCCAAAACTTTGAAAAGGGCAAAACCTGCCGGTGTTTCAAACAATATCTATATTTTCCTGAATAATGTGGAGTCCTTCTGTTTCCTCTACAAAATACTTTACGACAACACAACCATAACCAACAACCTTCCTTGCTTCGCCTTCTGAATTAGTCTTGCACAGACCAGCCCATTCGCCGAGCGTCTTGGCACTAGGAACTGTGATCAGGTTAACATTGTGATCAGCACATAGCGCTTTGACCAATTTCACATAGTCTGGTTTTACGCAGACCTCTGCCAATACACAAAGTTGGTCAGCATACTTCTCGATGACCTTTGCACCCTCGTGAAGTCCTTTAGCTAACCCACCATGAGCCCGTGATTTCCCGAGGATAAGTTGCAATGCTGTCATGATATCCATGGGCTCACCAAGATTGGGAGCGGGAGCTGGGGTCTCAGCAACAACAGCCTCTTCACCAGACATTTTTTCTTCTTGGATCTAATTCAAGATATAAACCAAACCTCCGATGAAGAGAGAGCAGCGTCGGACAGTGAAGGAAAATAGAAATCACATCACATCAAAATCCTTGATGAAGCAAACCCTTGACTATATCCCTCAAGACTAAGAATCACATATATAACTCCACAAAAACTAAACCTTTCTTAGTCGGAAATGTAGAGGCAATAGAGGCTACTGCCACTAGCGACAGGGAGATGAAAGAAGGAAAGCTGGATGAACAGTGCAAACTCCACACAAAAAAAGACGTCTTGTAAACTAGATCAATAGTTCGCATCACCCTATCAGACACACACGAGTTACGTGCTTCATCAGATCCATAATCAACATAAAAAGAGAAATGCATGGATGGAAGAACCAAATTTCGGAACACCCACGAACACAGTCTTCTTGATGACAAATCCCGAGAGTTCAACCACCACCCAGATTGCTCTCAAACAGTTGAAAGATTATAGGAGCTGCTGAGCTGAAGAAGTGCTGCTTGATTTGCTGCCTCAAGATTTTCCCTAATATGTAATGGATATGTCCCACGGAAAGCAGCAGCATGATTTGCCAAGGAAGCCACCAAATATTGCTTTGGATCATTCATTTCCTTCAAAGGGTCCTCTTCTTTCTTTCCAGCATTATAAAGATGGACAAAAGTTGCATTATAACCCACATTCTCTCCAAAAGTCTGGAACGTCTGGCTCCTCCAATAGTCTCTCTTCCTTTAGCCTAGAGAGAAGAGTAACAATACTGTCAAGCATTTGGCCCCGAACCTTGGAATCCAATAATGTTGAAGTCAGCTTGAATTCAACTGGTTCTGTGATGAACTTGAAGTTAGGTACCCAAAATTCCTTCACAATTGTATGGAAGACATCCTTTTGAACATCATTCATCGAAACCACAAGATTTTCTAACCCATGCTTGACCAAGAAAAGAGACATAAATATCACAAAATTCTTCATAAACTTCACTGTTCTGCCATGCTACAGCTGATTAAAAAGTGAAACCCAAATGTGGCCGACAAAAGATGATATCACATCATACCTAAGGTTTTCAACAACTAGGTTGAGCACATAAAACCCCTGTTCATCTGTGCTGGGAGATGAAGTTAGTGTATTGGAAATACCCAGAACATTAGACAACCTTCCCTGTTTGTTAAGTTCATGGGGTGCCTTACGAAGGAGTGCTTGGAGCAGGCGAACAAGGGCAGGAACATTTGCCAACTTTTTCCATGACTCAGGTAAAAGTAGAATCTCAAAGATCTGCACATAGTGCTGAGGTACGGGAGGTCTATTCAACTCAACAAGCTAGGACAACAGTTGGAATGCATAAGGGAAGAACTCGCTCACATCATTAGCTAAGATCCTCCGGATGCTATGGAAAAGGCGTCCTTCAAAAGCAGATATGAGAGTAGGATCCCTTTCACGGGCTCTCCTAATAAGAACAAGGACTGATCCAAAGAGATAATGGTTGAAGATAGGATTTTTTGGGTTCTGGCAGACTCTGTTGAGAACTTTGTCAGATCAGTTATGCAAGCTGAAGCAACATCACGAGAAATTTTAGCAACTCCAAGCACTCGTATGATACACTTCATTATATATAGATTCTCCTCGGATTCTGGCTTCTCCAAGGCACTGAAAATGTTCGACATCAACACAAGCAGGAGTTTCTCAATGCAACTCGCAGCAAAAGAATGAACCACATTGGACTTTGCAGCATGGAAATGCACAACATCTAGAACCAATGCCATTGCAACAACCTTTGGCAGCTAATTTCTAAACATGGTAAAGAACTTCAATGCACCTGCCTTCAACATTGGAAAGGCATTCACATCCCTACTTTGCAGCTCTGGTACAATAACTGAACCAAAAAGTTCTCAACGTCTATAAGATCAGTTGAGACTGAACTACCACCTACCTTTTTAGTTGCAAGGGAGACGACCAAATAGATAGCGCAATCCTTATATTTCTAATTTGCTTATAGATTCTGAGCAAACACAACCAAACAATTTTTGATTTGAAAGGAAACCTTCTCCGTGACCTTGACTTTGTAATGTATGGCAATGCCCTTGAGTAGTTCACATGCAATCCTCCTCCTTCTCCATATAAAGACCAATATTTTCACTTTGCAACACGCAGGCCATCGACAACAGCAAGACCATCATTCCCACTGTCCTCAAGCACGGGGTACTTCACAATGAGATACTTCTTAAACTCAATCATCCACTCATCCATATGGTCCTCAAAGAATTCAGGCAACTCCTGAATGAGTGATCCTGACTGGATGGTCCTGAGGCATCTGTCATGCTCAAACTCCGGTAAGTAAAACCACACGTGTATGAGAAAATTAAGACCAAATAAAATTAAAGACCTAGAACACTATGTGAGACTATAAAACTTCCTATTAGACGCATGCAAGACAAAGTTGTGACTATTTTTTTAAAATTAACCCATACGGCTAAAAGAAGCTAAATATGCAAGATTTGGCAAAGACCCCACGAAGCCAAGAACATAAACTCACTAGGAAGATCAGACCCTATGTGGGTTGCCTATGTATCCCGCCCCGAGAGACCAGAATCAGGTTCGCGTATTTCAGGCAGATTGGATACGTGCGAGAATTAAAAAAAATAACAAATTTATAGAAAACACATTTTTAGTTGCAAGATTTTCATGTTTTTTTGTGTCTTTTTCTTAATAAAAAAAAATAACAAAAATATAACTAGGTCCTAATTGGTTTATTTTTACACTTCATCCTCGTTTTTTCTTCTCTTTTTTTCTTTTTTTTTTCTTTTTTCAATTGCCCTCAATATTCATTGGTCTGCCAAATGACCCTTTTATCCTTGAATAAATGCAACATGTAGCACATAGGATGCATCAAGATGGTCAGTTATTTTTGGTAGACCTCCTCCTTTTATAGTTGATTCTAGGAAAAGGTGTAATGCCTTAGTCTTAATAAGGCAATTATGAGCAATAAAAGACATTAAATGAAATGTTACATAATCATTCCTATTTAATACCAATTTTCTAACGTATTGAGTGTTTAATATCAAATTTGGACTCCTTTTCATCATCAGATCCATATAGTTAATGCCTTCTGATTTCCTGGCTCTAAATGACTTAAATAGGTACGAAGCTTGTATTATTCGAATTGCTTCTCGTGCCTATTTAGCTTTCTTCTCCCCGTATCTGTTGTCACTCGTGCCTCTTAACTGATCCTCATGTTTTGACCATTTGACCAGTCCACGTTTCATGCCACGTCATCTTCAATATAAATTTATTTTTTTTCCCAATACAGATAGTCCCCCCACTTTCCATTTGTTTATCCATTAAATATTTGGGAAGTGGATCTTCATAAAAAGAGAATTTTTGCCGTGTTGAGTCCCCTAAGTCAAGTGCACATGATGCAAACAAGCGTTCCTACTAGGGATCCGGCATGAGGCTGAGTTATTCTAGGTTTAAAAACCTGGGTTTATTTGTTCTAAACCTAGCTTACCCAAGCGGACAACTCGAGCCGGGGGGGGGGGCAGCGTACCGAGAATACAGAAACTTCGCCAGCTTTGCAACTTGTCCGAACCTCGTTCTAATTTTGGGATATGACTCTAGACATAAGAGAAGTCACACGAAGTGCACACTCCTCTATGATTTAGAAGACTTAGAGAGAAGATGGATTTCGTAGCAGTTTATATAAAGTTCACAGAATATCAAAGCGGTAAAAGCAACATTTAACACATTAGGCCCAAACATGTAATAAAATCAGATAAAGCCAACTATAACAATTCATCTAAGCTCGAATTTTGAACCCTGAACCAGAAGTTCTGGATTCTTTTCCCCAGCAGAGTCACCAGAGCTTTCACACCTCCTTTTACCTACCCCGAGAGGGCATAAGAGAGTTTTTCTAATTAAAGGACAATCAAAACGGGATTATATTTATCAAAATTTAGAGTCGCCACTTGGGATAATTTATGGTGTCCCAAGTCACCGGTTCAAATCCTGGATCAAGGAAAGGATTGACTCTGTATTACAGTCTGCGAACCAGAAATCTGGATAAGGAATTATGTTAACCCGGGAGAAGGTGTTAGGCATTCTCGAGTTCCGTGGTTATAGCACAGTCGCTCAACTATTATTATTGGCATAATTATCCGATTTTAAAACAATTTGGACCTATGTGCATTTTTACTGTTAACTGCTTTTATTTATTTTTAAAGAAGATTTAACGTCGTCTAAAATATGTCTTTGGATCGCGCCACATGAAATGCACCCGCAATCCGAAGCACATTTTATTCAACGTTATTAGGATTTGGATTTGGGTCACATGAAATGAACACCCAAGTTTAAGGAAGTTAATTATTAAAATAACGCACCTAAAGTGACTACGCATTTGCAACTTTGCGAGGGCAGTGGAATTTCGACTAAACGGCATGCCTCGAATTCTAAGGATCAATACAAGATTAATTGAAATAGGGGCCATGCAATTGTCATTTTTATTTGGCATGGCGCCCCTCAATTCCAATTGTTAGAAGGGAATTCAAACTAAATTTCGGAGGGCCATAAACTATTTGTATTAATTAATATGGCTCACCTCCACTAATTACTTAAAGAAAAATTAAAGGATTATAATCATTTGGCTATTGTTCGAGATTGGCTTAGTAGTTAGAGGCACGCATCAAACAGCTCAAATGATACCAAGCAGGCCATTCTAATTTTAGGCAGACTGTTTCAGGTTCAGGCACAATATGGGCATAATTCATGATGCAACTGCACAGAAGTTAGAGCATTAACATTAGTGGACTCCTAACAATCCAAGAAAAATGCATGCCGCAAATTCATCAAATTGCCAGTATTCACTCAAAATGCACGTCCACTCCTTGACACCACGACTGTAATTTGAACAGAACTCATGATGAACTCAACAAATCAAAACATTGAACTTAGCTAGCTCCCTTCCAAACATAACTGATGCCTCATAGAGCAAATATTGTCCAAAGGGAACATCAACAGATCCAGACCAGCAAAACATGCGAAAAGGATCATGAAATCAGAGAAAGAGGAAACTCTTCAGTGATTCATGACTCGTTTAGCAGTCTTATGACTAACTTATTCTAGTCAAACATGTCGAAACTAAGCATTTAGCATGAGCAGACTAGTCTGAACATCAGAATGTTTGCAGTATACATCAACCAGCTTTCACTCAAATCATGCAATTCATGGAACTTCATAGCAAACAAGAACCAACAACTTCATGACCACTGAATTCAGAATAAAGCATGAACTAAAACATTGCCATACTCTAGCATTTCATCACCACTATTGTCTACTTGTGCACATAATTCAGAAGCAGTTTGCATCATAATCTTCAAGTTCACATCAATAACCTCTTTAATTGCATTTTAACGGCCAACTACATAATCTAGACTAAAGTGTAAATGATGCCTGAACTTAATGAAAGCCGTTTAAACCTCCAAAATGCACACATTAGCCTAAAAGCCAACCTCATAATCAACAACCTCCCATGAACAGTCCAACAGAAGCACATTAAATGATATTTCCCATTAGATTAAGTTTTGTGCTTAAACAAACACATCATAGAAACTTTAATTAAAACATATATCACATCCAGTAAGCAGAACAAATGGCTTCATATCCAATAACAATATTCTTAACTGAGAGTAGGAATCAAGGTAATTCAGATATAAAAACCAGATATGCAAACAAAACCATAATTCAGTAGGAATTCCATTTGCTTCGCAACCAAGACAAGCTCAAAGGTGTGTAGCTAATTGTTTGAAAAACAATACTCCAAAGAAAGGACAAATGAAGGCAAAACATAATGGATGAGGATCAGCAGAATCAGCACAGCAAAACAACAGTCCTAATGCTCGAAAAATCCTTGAAATCCTAGAAAACATCGACAAAATCTGTTGGAGTTCGAAAACAGTTTTTGCATTTCTTTTTTTTTACTGCAGTTTTGTTTTCTTTGTTTATTTTCCCGTAAAATTTGGAAGCTCGGATCAAGAGTTATAAGACTTCAGCAAACTACAACTCCAACTAGCAGGAATATTAACTGACAGTACTTAGCAATGCAGCAACTCAAACAGATGTTCAAATTCAAATAGACATTCATATTTCCATAAAAAAGCCAATCAAATGGACATTCAAAACCAGAAAATCAACTAGGAATCTTGACTCAAATGAAAACTCGACACCATGATAACACTTAAAGCATAAGCATAAGGACGACCCCTCAAAATCAGCAAGATGTTCGATTACAGAACAAAACCATTCTAAACAAAATCTCACATCTCAAGACACTTTAAAACAGAGATACAGAAGAGAAAAGAAATTGAACCTAAAATTTCAAACTTCCTTTAATAATTATAAACTCGAAAATACACCTTTCGACTCCTAATCCTAGCGAGGTTCAACAGTAACTCAGCAGGACAACAGTAGAAAAACCAAGCTTGAACTTCAATTCATTTTTCATCTCTTCGGAACTCAAAAGCCAGATTCAGGACTAAAAAATATATGTGTCTCACTCTTTGAACCTTTATGAGAAACTTTTCAAAGAAAAAACCATCTTCAAGGAAGGAAAATCAGAAGCTAAAGAAGTTCCCTCAACCTTTTTCTCCCTAGTCTTTTATACCAGAAATTCTCTCAATTTTTTTATCAGAACAAAATCCCCTTCTCAAAATCGGATGCGGTTTCTTTTTGAAAACGAACCCTTGATTAATCTGGGGCTTGGATTGAGTGAAATAAATCCAACGCCTCACACTCCTCAAGTGAATCATTCTCAGAACCTTCCAATCCTGAGATAAGCCTCAAAATCGAGCGAGTGGGAGGAGAGGGGAATCTTGCGTCAGAAACCGTTAGAAAAGGCAAGAGGAGAGAAGGAGGGACGCGTGGATATGGGTTTGATGCTCACTCGCCATGGATTTTGAGTGATTTGGGGCTTGATTCGGGTCAAGAAGGCGTGTGCATAGTGTTGGGTTTTTGGGTCTTGGGAGATTAGGGTTCCGTGTATCTCTTTTGTGTATATTTGGGGAGTGGGTCGGGTTTAGGAACGATATGGACCGGGTTTATACGGGTTTGGGAAGGGGAAATGTTTGGTCTCAGGGGAGTTGAAATATAGAAGGCCCAAAATCCACATTCCTTCTCTACTTCTTTTCTTTTTTAAAGCCATTTCTTTTTATTTTCCAAAATTCTTTTCTTCTTTTTTTTAAACAATTAAAAATAACACCTAAATCAATCCCTAAATTAAATTATCCTATAAATCAAATGATTAACTCTAAATAATAAAAACCATAATTAATTGAAACCTAAATCTAAAGGAACAACTACAAAAATTCAAAATTAAAATTAAAAGTGCAAAAATAAACTATTTTTTTGATTTTTCATTTTTGTAAACAACTAATTTGGTAATTACCTAAAAATTTAAAATTAGATCCAAAATGCAAAAGCCATGTATTTTTGTATTTTTCATTAATTAAATAAAAATAAAAATGCGCAGGAAAATGCAAACAATTGACAGAAAATGCCACAAAATCCATAAAATTACAAATAATGAAACATATTGTTTTGTTTTGAATTTGTGGGAGTAATTTATATCGGGAAAAGATTACATGCTCACGCCTACCACTCAAGTCATACCTCTAGTAACCCCTGATAACCCTCCAAATCCTTGTATTCATACTCCATATGTACCACATTACCCTCAAACATCACAGACCCCGCCTATTACCACTAATGCAACTACCCTTCTCGTGACAGAGTCACTTTCACAAGTTGGTCGGAGTGGGGATGAATGAGAATATAAGGATAAAATTATTTATAAGAAGTCTGACGGGATATGCACTTACCTGGTATACCCGACATGACCTGTGGAATTGGAGAACATGTCAAGATATGGCATAGGACTTCATGAACCAGTTTCGATTCAATAAAGAAAGCACTCCTAATTAGTTTGCGCTGGTGAACCTACAAGAAAACCATCTGAGTCATTTCAAGAATATGTATAACAATGGATGACGGAGGCTGTCAGTGCGCAACCGACGCTGAACAACAGTGAACTAACCAAGTACTTCATCCGAGCCCAAGAGAGAATATACTTTAAAAATTTGATGGGAATGACGGGTCAAAAGTTCCCTGAGCCGGTTAATATGGGAGATTTCGTAGAAGAGAGCATAAAATTTTGTAAGATGCAACCTATCGCAGCACTAGAAGCGGCTAGTAAGGCTATATACTCAGGATCGATCGGTAGTGGAAAGAAAAAGAAAGAAGAGCTCTCAATAGCCATCCCCTACTATCAAACTAACCTATCTAGAAGCACCTCGTACTCCCTAAACAACTACTCACCACCACCTACTTATGCTCCGGTCTGTAATACGCAGCCATACTACCACCCACAACCACAATAAAACCCTTTTAAAGCCAATAACAACCAAAACCCACAATGACCATATGCTCTTGTCGAAACCACTACTCACCAAAATCGACTTGTGTATGCCCCACGTCCTTGTCCCAACTTTAACGAAACGGGTCCTAGAATCTGTCACGACCCAAAATTCACTAAGGGTCGTGGTGGCACCAGATACCGCTGTCAGGCCAGCCAATTAGATTACCGATTTAAAAATCCTTTTTAAATACATCAAATTCCAGAAATTTCCTTCCATTTTCACAAATAAAAGGGTTTTGCTTCAATTCAAATTAACAATAACAATTAAATCAAAC
>MU739614.1:6621-22828 GCA_026770625.1 Nicotiana glauca
TGAAATATTTTTTTTAGAAATATAACAACATACCAAATAAAAGTTATAGTCATAGTAAAATAATCGCGTCGTAACCAAAGAATACGTTCATATTGTGACAACCTTTGTGCTTTGCCATAAATATGAGTTATTATTTCGCTTTTTCGCTATTTTTAGGTTCCAATGACACCAACGAGAATCGTGCAAAAATAAAATTGTCACTACAAGATTTGAGAAAATATTAGTTTTGAATTAAAGAATAATTTTGAATTTAGATAACCTTTTAAAATTTGAATTAAAATTAAAATTAAAAACAATATCTTTTGTTATCATGTTATCATACTTAATTCAGTTAATAATCATATGATATCATGTTAGGAACTTTTGTTATCGTTTCTAATTATTTAAATACTATTTCATCTCTAGCAAAAAAGGAAATAAAAAAAAATTACTGCATATAACTACAAAATTATTTCACATTTAAAACCCTAAAATATAGTTATTTAAAACACTATACCTAGATTTGAATAGAGCGTATTTTTTTTTAAATTAAATGTAATATATATGACACATTTATGTTTATCCAGATAACAAAAAAGAGTTTAAAAATCGAATAAAAGTTTATTTACATATATAATGAAGTACACCTATATGCTAGAGAAAGAAGCATAACAAAAATCTGTTAATATTAAAAAAAAAAAAAAAAATTATTTTTGAAGAATGTTTGTATGAAGAGTCAATTTGTATAAATGGACATCAAACAAATAACAAAACCTTAGTTGTACAATTGATATCATTTATTTCAATTTAGCACCTTCTAGGAATTGAAGGGTATAAACTGAAACCTCTTTATTTAGCTACAGTCAATCCAACATTATAAGGGTATAATATTTTTTTCGTCGTAGAATATTAGTTTTGAATCACTAGATTATGTGAAATGTTTTTTTTCTCGAATTCAACAAGTGCGATATTCGTTTTTAATTGATAGCTTCTATAGCGAATTTCAAGAGTAACAAAAGTATATTTTAAAATCTGCATATATAGGGTATTCAAAATTCAAAATCTATGGCTAGAGATATCGATAAACTCAAAAATGAAGTCATACTGAAATAAAGTTTCACTGGCTAAGGAATCATTTATATTCTTAGATAGCCGATTAAAGTGAAAAAACTTAAGGATAATATCTTCACTTGCATCATTATATATATATATATATTTTTTTTTTTATTTATTATTTTTTTTTTGAAAAATGATAACATACCAAATAAGAGTTCAACTCGTAGTAAAAGAGTCACGTCGTAATCAAAGAATCGTTCATATTGTGTCAACCTTTGTGCTTTTCCATAAATACGAGTTATTATTTCGTTTTGTGGCTATTTTTAGGTTCCAATGACACCAATGAGAATGTGCAAGAATAAAATTATCACTACGAGATTTGAGAAAACATTAGCCATTTTTCGTGTAATGTTTCTTAATTAATATTTAACGATTATCTATAATTATCTAGACGGTTTAAAGTTTAATTTTATTTACATATAACTCAAGTAACTCAGACATCTAACATGGTTAATATCAAAAATCAAAATGGAGTTATACTGTAAAAAAATTTCACTGGCTAAAGAATTTTTTAAAATTTTTAGATAACCGACTAATATGAGTTTTGAATTAAGGATAATATTTTCTCTTACATTATTATAAAAATATTTATTATTGAAACATAAAGTTTTAGAAACTAAAATTTTAAAATAGAAATATTGTTTGAAAGATATCAACACTCCGAATAAGAGTTCAAGTAGTAGTAAAAAAGTCAAGTCGTATCCAAACAACCCTTCGTAGTCTCAACTTATAATTGTTTTGCCATAAATATGAGTTATTGTTTTCTTTCTTGATTATTTTTAGGATCCAATGACACCGGCGAGAATAGTATCAAAAAGAAAATTATGATAATAACTAGGAGATTTGAGATTACTGTTTCTTAATTAATATTCAATGATTATCTATATTTATCGAGAAGATTTAAAATTTAAGAGTATTTACATATAATCCAAATAAATCAAATATTTGATATGATTAATGTCCGCGCGCAGGTGCTAATACTAGTATAGATAATGGAGAAAGTTGTGGTAGATTAAGTGTCAATATAAAACATAGCTAATTGTGATGAATTTTTTTTATTTATGAATATGAATATTAAAGATTCGTATAGCCGACTGTCCAACTCTGATCCGGTTGAACTTGAGTCGTATTTGATTGAACGAAGGAGAAATGGTAGCAGCATGAACACACGTCCCCCAACATGTGAGATTGAAGCTTCTCAGAGTGCTCATCTAACTTCGAATATGAAACAAAATGAATAAAGACAATAATATATTTGCAACTACGTCAAGATCATCCACTCAACGATGTGCTTTTGACCTAATTATTTTATTTAATGGACTTTAGAATAATGAATAAAAAAAGTACTGCATTAGATAATCATGATTCGTTGGAGCTTGCTCATATGCTGATTAGATTCTCATCCAACATTTTATTAATAATGCGTAAAATTAAGATTTCCTATTGCATATACGACTTGTCACACAATAAGCACATTTTAAAACGAGTACCATCTAAGAATATTGTTGTGGTTAAATTAATACTTAATTAGAGGTTTGGTGCTCCAGAGAATGGAGTCGCCTTTAGTAGAAAGTGGTTTACTCTTTCAGTTGGACCCCAAAACGAACATCGGACATCGGGAAAAAAATCAGAAAAAATCTAAAAAATCTCATGTTCCTTATAGCCAAACAATTTATTTTTTAAGTAAATCGAACAATGGGAATAAAGAAATATCCAGACTGAGAATTTCCATCCAAGAAATGACACATAATAAGATTACAAAATATAGAATATTGCATTGGCACCGGATGCTAAAGATCAGCATATGGCAAAAGCCTTAAAACAAGGGTGTACACAAGGTTCAAATCTCCTAATTTTCTTTTATAGGAGAGAGTCTCTATTTGAGTTTTACTCTTTTACATGAAATACAATGAGTAAGAATATATCCTATATACTCCTTGTCCTTTTAATTTCTTAATCCACTATTTACTAGGGCAAGTGGAAGTATGATGTGTTAGGAGGTGATAAAACAAAGAATAAAACACTCAACTCTTTTGTCTCCATTGAAAGTTTAATCCTATTCTCCTATGATTTTCATAACAACTTTCATCGATTACTAGGTCATATCTTTAGATACTGAATTAATCATTTAGACATATAACACATTCAAATCTTAGTTAAAATGAGTAAACAATAACTATAAAATAGATATAAAAGAAGAAAAAAAAGATTGTCCCACTTAAAACTAAAAAAGCACAGCTCAGTGCACTAAGCTCTCACTATGCGCGGGGTCCGGAGAAGGGCCGGACCATAGCAATCTATTGTATGCAACCTTACCTTGCATTTTTGCAAGAGGTTAAAAGGACAGCCCGGTACACTAAACTCCCGCTATGTGCAAGGTCCGGGGAAGGGCTTGACACAAGGATCTATTGAAGTGTAAAATAAACGAAGTAAACCCAGAAACTAAAAATTAGGTAGAAAATATGAATGTTCATGAGGCAATTCATGAGGTGCCAATGTAATGACAAAGGAGCGAGTACTCAATTCATTAATGTATTAGTAGGAGGCTATTGAGGAAACCTGAGAGCCCTGAAGTTACTTTTAGAGTTAACCTTGGCCCTTTTACCAACTAGGAGAAAAGCTTGGACTAATCATCTATTGAGGAAACATCTAAAACTGGTTAATTAATAAAAACTACAAAATAAGTGGTCCAGATCTGATCCAATCTGAAAACACTCAACTTTGTACAGGTGACCAAGTTTTGAGGCTAAACTCAAGAAGCTAGACAAGTGAGTGAAAGTACTGCAAAAGTAATATATGTGTTTGCTAACCTGCCTGAGAAAAATTCCAAGTGCAACCAGCCTGAGAAAATTCCAAGCTAAATTATACATTTTCATCTATTTGCTTCTTCAGCCTGTGGCTCAGGCCCTCTGTCAAAGCTGATGATGATGGTAAAGAGGCCTTCAGCAAGCTCAGCACTTCGGACTCACCAACACTGATAATTTGCTCTTCAATATCATACATAGGCACATTTAGTTCTGGTTCCAATTCGCAGTAGCTGGTTCTTAGAATTATGGTAAGGGGCAATACCAGGCTTGGGTAATATCCTCTTAAGATTGTGATTATCCATACTTCCATGAACATTCCTATTCGCATACATATTGAACCATATCAAATCTAAAGCCTACACACTTTTGTACAAGTTATCGATGCATCCCAATCCAGAACTCCCTTTTAGAGCATCTTCAACTGATCCTATAGGAATGGTCAAGAAGTTGAAGAGAATATCAATGAATTCGATGCCATAAGGCCTTGTATGTAGACTTTCTTAATGTTAGCTTCAGCTCTAATTTCTTAGTTCTATCTTCAGAAATGGATGCCAAATTTCCAAGCTCGGACACTGTGATGGTGTCTAATCTTGCTCATCAGACAAGGGAGTCTTTGAGATCAATGAACATGCTAGTAGATGAATCACCTTAATGGTTGAGAAAAGAATGGCAATATACAAAAATCACAACAAAACATGTAACAGGAACCATATAATCAGAAAGACAGAATAATATTCAGATTACAAAGTCCTGGTAAATTAGTAATTTTCTTGACCCTATTGCAATTTGCAAAATGGTAAAGGATATTACCTCGTCCTTGCCAACTTCTACAAGCATCTCCCTGATATGTTTCATGTCACTCAGGCCAACATTAGAAAGCATCTGAACAAGAGAGCTTGGAGAAGCACACTTGACTTGCAAATCGTCAGTGATTAGAAATGATATCCCTCCTTTGAGAAATACATACTCATCGCAACAAGTACTTTCAGCTGAATTCTTTAAAAAACTCATCTTTGTTAGCCGTCCCTCCACATGGGAAAATTACATCCCAGTAATAGCTCTTATTTGAGCAATGTGAGCACCGATAATACTTCTCGGAGCCTGACCTTTCAAAATCTTCTCTTCATTTCCACCCGCCACATTGGCACCCAACATTTAGTAATAGCTCTTATAAGAGCATTTTGAGCACCAATAATACTTCTCGAAGAAATATTTGTTTTGGGACGCCAGTTACTTGCTTAATCATATGCTATTAGATTCAACCTATGTTGCTTGGACTCTTCAAATCCCTGTAGTACATGGGTGTGGGTGTGGGGTCCGCACCAAATCTATGACCGAGAAGTATAGATTGATTAAGTATTTAGTAGGGTTTTTTCGGTTTATGTCACATATATAAGGAATTAAATTTAACTTTAACTAATTGGAATATATACTTTATATAGCGTGATATACATTTATTAGCCATATCCCAACGCCGGTATCCACACTCGGATCCATACCCCGGAATCCTAAATTTATGTGATAAAGAATCCAACCTCTAGAGCTGCACTCGTACTGGGTACCCGCACCTGAGTCCGAGTAATATAGGCTTCAACGAAGCTCATTAATCTAGATTGTTTATTTAAATCTAACAATAATAACCAAAGCAAGATCATTACCTCCTCCTTACCAACTTCCAGGCATCTCTTTTATCTGATTCATGTGGTTGTAGCCAAGATTAGAGCAGTTGTATTTCTTCGTCCGCTGTTTACCTAAAATGTGAAACACACGCGCACGCGCGCACATAAATTTTTTTATATATATATATATAATACTAAGAATCTGGACACGTGCTTTCCACGTATATTCCATGCTAATAAGTATTTTAAATGGTATAATATGAGTAACAGAATATGCATGTAATGAAGCTTAGAAGTTCCCACTTTTAGCATAGTCCTTTTGATGGGCATTTCCATGACAATATATTGTTACCAAATTTGTATCCGAAAGTATTACTTTAATTTTACTCACGTATATATCCCAAATATATTTGTTTGAGTTAGAAATATAAACCTTTGAATGCTGAATAAATTATTTGGACAAAGAACACATACAAATCTCAGATAAAATAAGTTAGACACTCACTAGAAATTAGACGTAAAGAAAAAAGAAGATTGCCCCACTTAGACAAAACTATTGAAATGTTAAAAAAAAAAAAAAAATTTAAAAAAGTACTAAAGATTAAATGGATAATATAAGGATTCATCATGAGGCAAGAAAAACTAAGCCTTGAAGTTACTTTCAGAGTGGCTTGCAGCTATGCCACGGAAATAGATTTACCCTCTTAACCTACTAGGACAAAATTAACTTCATGGACTAATCATCTACTGAGGAAACCTCTAAAACTGGTAAACTAGTAAAACTACAAATAAGTGATCCATATCTAATCTGAAAACACTCAGACTCTGCACGGAGGATTTGACGTACAAGGGACCAAGTTTTGAGGCTAAGCACAAGAAGCTAGACAAGAGAGTTATCTATGTGTTTGCTAACCAGACCGACGAAGTTTCTTCAAGTTACATTTCACATCTTCATCTATCTGCTTCTTCAACTTGTGATTTAGTCCCTCTGTCAAAGCTGATGATGATGATGTTAAGGAGGCCTTCAGCAAGCTCAATGCTTCCGACTCGCCAAAACTGATCATTTGCTCTTCAATATCATTCATGGGCACATTTAGTTCTTGGAGTAAGCAAATAGTTGATGTAGAAGACAAGGGTCTCACTTCCAAATTGTCCATAACGTAGAAAAGGGAGGGTTCCTTTGCAAACTTTTCAAACTTTTGACGATAATTACCCTTTACAAAATGCCTTGTATCATAAAAATTAAAAATTTCTGATTTTCCTTCAGAAATTTGGAGCAGCTGATACTCAGATTTATGGTGAGAGGCAACACCGGGCTTGAGTAAAATCGTCTTTAGGCTGTCTTTAAGATTCTCCTCACTCCTGTATCTACTCCTTTTTGGTGGCGCATTAAACCATTTTGAGTCTAAAGCCTCCACACATTTGTACAAGTTATCTATGCATCCCAACCCAGAACTCCCTTTTAGAGCATCTTCAATTGATCCTAGAGGAATAGTCAAGAAGCTGAAGAGAAAATCAATGAATTCATTGCCTGCCTCTGCGCACATGACCTTGTTTGTAGACTTCCTTAGTGTTATCTTCAGCTCTATGTTCTTGGTGTTGTTACTGGTTCCATTTTCAGAAATAGACGACAAAATTCCAAACTCGGACATTGAAATAGTGTCTACTCTTGCTCTTTTTTGTTTTTGCTTGGGCAGAAACACATCAGACAAGGGAGTCTTTGAGATAAATGAACGAGCAAGTAGATGAATCACCTAAATGGTCAAGAAAAGCATCAAGTTACTAGCTGCAAATTACAATCTACGAATATCGCAGTAAAACATGTAAAATCAAACATATCACCAGAAAGCATAATTCTCTTAGTCTGATGATAAAGGACATTACCTCATTCTTGCCAACTTCTACATGCATCTCCTCAATCTGATTCATATCACTCAGGCCGGCGTTAGAAAGAATCTGAACAAGAGAGCGTGGAGCAGCACACTTGACTTGCAAATCCTCGGTGATTAAAAATGATATCCCCCCTTTGAGAAATACGTACTCATCACAACAAGTAGTATCAACTAAATCTTTCAAAAACTTCTCTTTATTAAACGTTCCATCACATGGGCACTCAACATTCATGAAATAGCTTGTATTTGAGCAATCTGAACACTGATAATACTTCTCGGAGACGGAATC
Organism: Nicotiana glauca; assembly: GCA_026770625.1. NCBI lineage: Eukaryota > Viridiplantae > Streptophyta > Magnoliopsida > Solanales > Solanaceae > Nicotiana > Nicotiana glauca. Next base: position 14,324 of record MU739614.1, read on the forward strand.
ATCTACGTTCACTTTCAACCTCATGCAATACTTTGGATAGGGATTTCTTGGATTTAGCAACAAGGTTTTGCATTGCTCTATGAACAGATCTTCCTCACTGAGATTTTCAACACTTTGGTACAAGTTGTTCATGCAGCCAACAACTCCCGCCTCTGCTTTAATGAGCCGTATTATTGTTCCCAGTGGTAAAGTAAGAAGGCTAACGAGTATGTCCATAAAATCTACTTTAGCTTCAGCTGCAACAACTTGATCCTTCTTTTCATCAACCAGAAGCTTCAATAGAATCTTAGATTCTTGCTTGTTATCCATTTTAAAGCAGTTAACTGGTGAACTCCCTACTGATGTAGCAAAACACTAACTGATCCAAGATAAAACTAATTGGTCAAGAACCACGATAATGTGAATAAAATGAATTTCTGGATTTCAGTCGAAGTAAAAAGAAGTGCACAATTGTTAAAGATATGAATGAAGTCTGAATAACATAGATACAGACATGGGGTCACGGATACTTTAAAAATTAAGGGAACATGACACAAGTTTTTCATGCTATTATATTTGACAAATATGTATAATAATCAACAAATAATTATACGACGGATGATTATAATAACATAACATATTCCAGATCAAGTTATACAAAAAGAAATCCAAATACCTCCATTCATCAAATGAAAACACCAAATTTAAACATAAGAAAAAGCCAGCACAACATCATTCACCACATTTTTACAACTCCATAAGTACGAAACATTGCTCCCAAAAGCATACATGATATACAACGGATATAAATTTAATTAATCTTTCATCTATCCCATTTTATTTACTCTTTATGATGGTGTGTCAGGATCAGTTCGTGTGCATTTTCACTAATCCATCGAACAACATGCTAACTGGGATATGAACCTAAGATTCTCAAGCCATTACTCCTATGTCTCAATTCTTAAACGAACTATTATTATTTGGTGAAGCAATTTTTTTTTCTTGATATCAATTTATTAAAGATTTTAAAGATGGTTGTAGCTATAAGAGTTGTGATTTATAGGAGTACTCTTACACAATATGTAAATATGTAAATAACCAAATTTAAATAGCTTGACCCTTGTATGCTGATCAGTAATTTTTCTTCAAGTGCAACTTTTACATATTACTAACTCCGTTTCAATTTAGATGACATACTTTCCTTATTAGTATGTTCTAAAAATAATGACATATTTCTATATTTAGAAACAATTTAACTTTAAACTTTTTAAAATAACCCCACAAAATTTTAGCCTCTAAGCTTTTAAGAGGACATGTTTCAAAACTTAATTAGTTTCTTTTTTTTTTCTTAAATATATATTCTTAGCTATTATAAAACTAGTGATTCTATAGTACTGCTTCAGTAAATCTTACTACTAAATACAGTAAAAATTAAGTAGTCTGATCCCTGAGAGCAGGGGTGGACGCATAGATAAGGAGTTCAACTGAACCCTACATATATATGCAACAAAATACATACTAAAACTTCTAAAATTATTAAATTTTTAACCCATAATTTCAAAAGTCTAACGAGTGAGTTCAGCTATAAAAAACAAGCAATTCCTTGATTTGCCTACGCCTGAGAGCACACCAAATTTTAGACAGTTCGACTCAAAAATTACAAAACCATATCACATTATGCACAAATATCATAAGATTATACTTGGAGAATGAAAACAATGTATGATAAAAAGAACTGACATAACGTAAACAAGAGAATGAAAACGGTAAAAAAAAAAGAGAGAAATGGAGGCCGATGCTGCAGAAGATAAAGTAAAAATTACCTCTCTTGACAGTCTTTCTTCTTTTTTGCGCATTACTCTTCTCTACTCTAGGTTTTGTTTTTATACTAAACACTAAAGCCTCACTGTTTACTTATTTCCCGCTCAAATACTCTCCATTTCTTATTTCTCCCGCTAAATAAGGGCTTATCGATTTCCGGTCTCGTAAAATTGCAAACCCAAACCGAACCAAATAAGTTACGGTTGGATTTTCGAATTTCGGTTTGAAGCCTTCCCTTTTTCCTTCCGTGGCCAAATAAAGAGTAAACGACTCAAAGTTGCAGATTAATCACTCCGTCACAATTAAAACAAAACGATGAAATACGTTTATCATATGCAGTAAAATTCCTGCTCTATTTTCTGACTATTTCCCTTTTCTTTTTTATAGCTTAAAAGATACTTAGATTTTAAGGTTCTATTTTAACACAGAACAAAGGGGGCTAGTTGTAATAGTTGGCTTGGATCCCACAAAGATTTGAGTCTGAAATTTTGATTTAGTTTTACCCATTTTGTATTTCAAGTCTTGTATCTCTAAGTAAGTAATACATAGTCAAATTTGTGCAATAGAATCTTAAGTAAAATTAAAAACCTAGAAAATACGATAGGTAATCTACTAAAATAATATATTAAATTAAATTATAACGAAAAGTTTATACCACATTATTGTAATAGTTAAATCCTAATAGAGTGATCCCTTTAGTATCGAACTCATGCGGTTTATGAGGGAAATAAATGCCCGAATGGATCAAATTTCGAACGCACCATCAGTGCTGAAAGGGTCAAACTCAAAGAAGTACACACAATTGCCGTTCAAAGCTAGCGCGACACAAAAATTGACCCCGAAGCGATTTAAAATGCCAGACGTACCGAAGTATGATGGGACTTCAGATCCTCAAGAGCACTTCACCACCTATATAATGGCGACGAAGGGGAACGATTTAGCTCCCTATGACATTGAGTCAGTCTTACTGAAGAAATTTAGGGAGTCTGTTATGAAGAAGCCCTAACGAATGGGTAGCTAAAGCATTCACCTAAGGTAGAAGTTCTGATGCTTCCTAAAAATTGAAAGAAAGTTTGCTCGAGTTCCAGGCAACAACTTGGGCGGATATTCACAATCGGTACGAGCCAAAGATAAGAATTGTGGATGATCAGCTAGGTTTCCCGACGTCGGCCAAGGGTTGGGACCGGGAGAAGAATAAAGAAAAATCGAAAGATGATTTCAACACAAATCGACGGTCTTCAAGGTGTCGATTTTTGCCCTACGAACGGGCCGAAGGACGCGGTAGAGGTTTTCGGTCGGCAAATAAATTGGTTGTTGATAGGAGAACTAATCGCGGCCGAAATAATAGGTTGTTGCTGGACGCGGAGATGTTAGGTTCTCGGGATTCTTCCTACCCCAGGCTTTCCGAATACAACTTCAATGTCAACGTAGTGGAGCTGGTGTCGGCTATGAGGAACATTAAAGAAGCATGGTTCCTGAAACCAATAAGATCTGATCCTAGCCAAAGGATCCTAATTTGTGGTGTGAATACCATAGGACAAACATTCACCATACTGGGAACTGTCAGCATCTGCACGAAGAGGTGGCGGCATTGCTAAAGCCATCTCAGGGAATTTTTTAGTGATCGGGCTAAAAACAATTAAGGTCGCGATCACGATAACGTGGAGCCTTCGAAAGCAGGAGGGGATCCTTCACGTTTGACGATTAGTATGATCTTAATCGGAACGAGATTAATAGCATAACATTTTCGGCGGCAAAAAAGATAAAGGTGTCGGTAACCCGCAGCAAAAGGCTCTGGGAAGTTGTCGAGGACGACATCACTTTCATAGAGGAAGACGTAGATGGATTGCTGCTACCGCATAACGACGCCCTGATAATCTCTCTAAATGTCTTAGATTTTAAAATTAACTGTGTTCTGGTGGACCCAGGAAGTTCGGCCAATATTATCCAACGGAGAGCGTTGGAGCAAGCCAAGCTCATCGGAAGTATCATTCCGGCCATGAAACTTCTCGCCGGGTTCAATCTGGCAAGTGTGACAACCCGGTGAAAGATCTGTTGCCCATGAATGCCGAATGGGGATGAAGGCGGCCTTATTCGAGGTAGTAGAGGGCGTATGAGTTACAATATCATCTTGGGGAGACCATGGTTGCACGAGATGAAGGATGTGCCATAAAAAATCATCAGTTACTAAAATTCCGAACTCCCAGGGAATTAAATAGATAAGAGGAGACTAACCGGTGACAAGGGAGATGAATGCAATCTTAGTCTCAGTAGCACAGGTATGGATCATGCGGCATAACAATTACAAGAACCGCCACTTGCTCCCGAGCCGAGCAAAGTCAGCCAGGGGAAAGATTCATCGGAATCCTATCAGGTACCAAGGTATTTCTAGGTACCATAAGACACGGATCGAACAAATTCCACAACGTAAGAACTTGAACAAGTCGCATTGTTCGAAAAGTTCTTGGAGAGGAAGTTCCACTTGGGGACAGGATTGCACCTCGAACTCAGGTAAGCTTAGACCCTAGCATCCCTCCAATAAGAGAGTAGTTGTCATGCACAAGATAAGCTTGGACCCCAGTACCCCTTCGGTAAGACAGAAAAAAGTCCTATTGCCGAGGTCAGAAACAAATTTGTTAAAGAAAAGGTAACTCGCTTACTTTATATGGGTTCAATATGAGAGGTAAAGTATTCTAACTAGCTAGCTAACATAGTAGTAGTTCTAAAGAAGATTAATAAGTTTTGCATGTGCATAGACTATACAGATCTAAATAAGGCGTGTACAAAAGACTCATCCCATTGCCAAACATTGATCAAATGATTGATGTGACGGTCGGGCTGGAGTTAATGAGTTTCCTCGATGCTTATTTAGGGTACAACCAAATCAAGATGAATCGGAGGATTAGGAAAAATTTTTGTTCATAACGAACTTCGTCATATATTGTTACAATGTGATGCCTTTCGGGCTAAAGAACGCCAGAGCCACTTATCAACGGCTTGTAAACAAAATGTTTGAGAAGCAAATAGGGAATACCATGGAAGCTTACATAAATGACATGTTGGTTAAGACTTTGAACACAGGTGACTATCTGAAACACCTGCAAGAGACCTTTGATATATTGAGGAAACACAACATGAAGTTTAACCCCAAGAAGGGTGCATTCGGGGTCAGCTCCGGTAAGTTCCTGGGATTACTTATGTTGCAAAGGGGGATCGAGGTTAACCCCGATAAAATCAAAGCCATCAAAGACATTCCGGACTAGCTATCAAGCGTAAAAGAGGTTCAAAGACTAATGCGGAGACTGGCCGCTTTGAGCAGATTCATTTCTCGTTCTTCGAAAAAAATCCATCATTTCTTTGCACTTCTCAAAAAGAAGAATAACTTTGAATGGACACCGGAATGCCATCAGACTTTAAAGGATCTGAAAAGGTATTGTCAAGTCCGTCGTTACTGTCAAAATCGGAGGAAGCGAACAACTATTGATCTACTTAGCGGTCTCGGAGGTAGTGGTAAGTATTGTTTTAGTCTGCAAGGATGAAGGTACGTAATCTCCTATATATTACATAAGTAAAATTTTGACAAGAGTAGAAACTCGCTATCCACATCTGGAAAAATTGGCCCTAGCCCTCGTAGTCACCGCTCGAAAGCTAAGTCCTTATTTCCAATCTCACCTGATAGTTGTGGTGACCATTTTTCCCCTACGGGATTTTCTTCATAAATGTGAACTCTCAAGTAGGATGGCCAAGTGGGCCATCGAAATGAACGAATTTGACATAGAATATAAACCCATGACTACATTTAAGTCACAAGTTATAGCCGAGTTTATGGCCGATATACCTTTGGCTACTAAAGAAGCAGTAATGGTGTCGGAATCGACATTAGGAGTTTGGACCTCACGAACAAAGCTTCCAATATGAAAGGGTCCGAGCTCGGCATAGTGTTAACCACTCCCTCAAAAGAAACCCTAAGGCGGGCCATAAAAATTGTTCATCTGACTAACAATGAAGCAGACTATAAAGCTTTGATTGTTGGGCTCATATTAGCCCGGGACTAGAATCTGTGGTCATAATAATCAAATGTGACTCCTAGTTGGTAAATTGGATCTACAGGATCTTTGAAACCTAAGAGGAGTGCATGCAATAATACATAATGAAGGTCCAAGCTCTGCTTGCTTGGTTTTGCGAGTGGTCAATTACGCATATCTCGGGGGAAGAGAATGCATAAGCAGATGCACTAGCCAACCTTAGATAGTCCACAGAGGTAAATGGATCAGACTCCGACACGGTGGTACAACTTATGCATTTAGTATTAGACGCGGATAGTTATTATGAGGTAAATACAACTAATTTGGTCTGGGACAAGAGAAACGAGATTATTGACTATCTCAAGCATGAAAAATTGCCTCAAGATCCTAGGGCATCTTGGGCATTACGCACTAAAGCAGCTCGATACAGCTTCAAAGGGGGTCAATTGTACAAAAGATCTTTCCAAGGCTCGTTGGCTTAATGGTTGGGAGTCTCCAAAGCCAATTATGTTATGGGAGAAGTCCACGAAGGGATCTATGAAAATAACTCAGGCGCAGATTCCTTAGTATTAAAATTAATTAGGGCATGATGCTATTGGCCCCGATGGAACAAGAAGTCAAAGCTTATGTTAAAAAATGTGAGTAAATGTCAACACTACGTACCATTGGTACATCAACCAGCAGAACCATTGCACTCAGTTTTGTCACCATAGCCGTTCATGAAGTGGGGAATGGATATCGTCGGACCACTGCCACCGACCCCTAGTAAGGTAATATTTCTTTTGATTTAACTGACTATTTTTCTATGTGGGTTGAAGTAGTCTTTATCAGAAGATCGACGAACGTGAAAGTGGTAGATTTCTTGTGGGAGAACATAATTTGCATATTTGGGATACCAAAAGAGATATCATGCAACAACGGGCCACAATTTATAAGCTCAGAGGCCACAAAGTTCCTTGAAGACTTGAAAATAAAGATGATCACATCATCACCCTATCATCCTGAAAATACCAGAGGTGGGTGAATTGCCAATTTTTAAAATTATAAGTTGACTAGTTTTCCAATTAGTCGACTAGATGTAACAACGATGTATCAAGAAATGTAGAATCAAAATGTTGAAGTAAAGTGTAGGAACTAAAGACATCGGAGTTGTTATACTGGTTCGGATTCAATGTGAATCCTAGTCCAGTTCCCTTGGGTTACAAGAGAGTTCTCTTTTAGTGATTGAGTTTCTTGAGTACAAAGTGAATGGTATAGTTTACACCAACTGTGCAATTTCTATGTCACTCGTCTTTTCTTGATACAATGTCTCACCAGTATTTTTCTCTATTTCTTCTCTAACTTGTTACACAACAGATCTGGAAGAGCTAGAATGTTTGTTTACAGTAGAACAAAAAAAGGGTTGGTTCGATCAAAGTATAAATCTCTAAGTTCTAAGGTTGTGTATAAATTCTTAGTATGTGATCGTTACTGAATAGATTTGCCAACCCAAGAGATTTGATCCTTGGAAAGAGATTGATTCTTTCCAAGAATAAGGTTAATCCCGTTACTCTTCCTTGATATATGGACTTTGACAGCTTTCCATCTTCAAGCCTTGATAGCGCCGGATTTGCTCCTTAAATCTGGGTCTTTCCATCTTCAATACGTCGTTTCCTTTTTTTAACTCTTCAGGCAATCTCTGATTGATTTTCTCGCTGGATTCTCAACACTTCTTTTCGTTTTAAATGCTTCAATCAATATTTGATTGATTTCTCCCTTCATCTTTGATTATTCCTCTTTATGAACTTATATCCCTTGTGTCCTTACACAAAAAACAAATATATTATTTTTCATCATTAAAAATAAAACCTAACAATCTCCTCATTTTTGATGATGACAAAAAAAATAATATATGTAAACATCAGTTAACTTTCATGCATTTTACTCCCCCTCAAGAAGTGCAGTTGAATCCCCCTCAGTAGGTGCCATTGAATTGGGAATACTTCCTTTAGTCGACTTCCCTTGTAGTATCTAGTAGTCGACTCCCCCTGCAAGTAATGTGCTTGCACGAATATATGGATAGCAGCCTTTCTTCCCTTTTCTGACATCAACAAAGAGGGGATAAAAGCAACAATACACTAAAGCATAATAGTAGCAGGAAATGCATTATATGCATGCAAAGTTATAGCAGAACACCAAAAAAATCATCCAACGACTGGTTATCCAGACCCAAAATAACATAACAAAAAAATTGTTTGAAACTTCCACACTGACGACACTGGAAATAAGTAAGAGTGTTGCAAATCGCCTCATTCAATTGTTCAAATCTAGCATTGGCTGAGGCAGTCACTCCATCAAGCCTATCGTGTACTTCCTTGAATGCCTTGATTGTATCTTCCCTAACTCTGAGAATGGAAACCCTTATCTTGGAAACATCAAACCTTGTCTCTTTGGTGATTGCATGAATGTCCCCAACAGTGGACTGAGTAGCAGGAAGAAGATGTCCGATGGTGGTCAACTTGTGTCGATGCTCCCTTTTTCTCGCGAAATTGGATTTATGACAAGTAGTAAACTGATGCTGTTTTCTGCTACTTTTGAATGGAAGTAGCAAATTTATTTCCTGAAACTTGTTTCCAATGTCCAGTTGAGATGGTCAGAGCTGGATTGTTGCATTTGAATCCAAACAGATGTTGATGTTTGG
>MU739616.1:7638-50484 GCA_026770625.1 Nicotiana glauca
TCAAGGGCACTCAATCTGAGCCGGTCATCTCCTTTAATCCAACGGTCCCAGGCTCCCCTCGCGACCCGTTTCATGTCGACCCGTTCATCTCTGAGACCGACCCAGTCACATTTAAATGAGACGACGTCGTTCGTCCTAAGGCAAGATATCCTGGCCATCAATCTTACTTGATCCAGCGGCAAGGATCCCATCTCCTACGCCCTATATAACACTACCCTCGCACCCCACGCCCCACGAACCAGACCCCCCCATTCCGTCTCTCATCTCTTCGTCTCTCTTAGAGAAGAAACCAGACCTCCAAGAACCCTAGCCTCCACCCTTCCCCTTCGCCATAAACCCGACGGCAACAATGCCAACGACCACCGCCTTAACACCCTAAGACCTTTCGACCATCCTGAATCCAAATCCATGAACCGTTAACCTCGAATCAACCTGCATCTTCTCGAATATCGATTTAAAGATTCGAGCAGAAAACTAATCTACCCCAAACACACCCAAATTCACACCAGGTGTTCCCCTGGCCTCCCTCATAACCAAACCAATCTTGGTTTGATTCGAATCTGACCAAAAAATCACGAACCCCAAATCGACTACATGAACCCTAAAAATCTAAGTGGGGACTTCAGTAGTTTCAGTAGACGATTAAGGTCCGATGGACCTTAGTTTGGGTGTTTTTTGTTGAGAACACCCTAGTTCAGGTCCGTTTGGCTTCAAATTTTTGAAGTTCCAGTCAAGTTCGAGTGTTCTTGAATTTTTGAGGTAATTTTCCCTTTCTTTGGTTCTTTCTAGTGTTATCTGCTATTTGTTCATTTTAGTTTTAATTTTAGTTAATTTTTCACTTTTAGTATCCGACTATTCTGTTCATCTCCAACCAAGACCCTTTATGTGCTCAATTTTTCTCTGGTCACAAGCGAATAAGGTATGAACCATATAGTCGAGTCATTAAAAATCGACAAAACAGTTAGTCTCAGAAAATCACATGTTTTGTCCAAAAGCTTGAATTATCATGTAGGTTCTCTGTGATTTTGTTTGTTACTCATATGTATATATAAAATCGACTAAATAAGGGTCGTCAATTAAAATGGTTTGAAAAACAAAGGAGGCAGGATAATAGGCATAATTACCAGCCCTGCCTCTGTATTAATTCTTGCTGAGCCGGAAGATGCTCAGTTTGATAGCTTCAATGGGTTTGAGTTGATCAGGATTGGTTCCCAATATGATCAACTCATTCCCTTTTAGACTGTTACTCTGATGTTAGACCCTTCTTCCTTGAATCATCAATCGAATTTTAGGGTGGTTATAGCTATATAAAATTGGTTGATTATCAATCAGTGTTGATGGCAATTTTTTTAAGGGTTTATATACTGTTTAAGAAGCTTATGCAGGGGCAGTATTTCCCAGCGGTTTAAGGGCAGTTTTGGGACTTAGTAGGGTCTGTTTAATTAGTTCAAGAAAGTTGTCCAGTGGCTATTAAAATAAACTTAAGTTTAAATACAATGGGTGTTCCCATGACAGCATGGGAGTTAATTGAATACTATAATGCACCCATAACTCTTGAATAAAACAATAGGGGACAAGGGTGGGGAACCAAATAGTTTGCATCAAGAAAAGTATTAAGGCATGGGAATCTAAGGGGTATGGGCAATGAGGTTTGAAAGTTTCAAGACAGACCTCTAAGGTCTGATCTTGGCTTATAAATAGGAGATTTTCCAACTAGAAAAGGGTTGGTTTTTGGAGGGAGAAGAGAGAATTCTTTAGACATTCAATTTCTTCTTCTTTCGTATGGTCTAGAAGGTTAGACATCATAGAGTGCTGAAGAAATATACACACTCAATAAGCATCGCTGAAAATACAGTTCATAGGGGGAATTTGGATAGAGTCTAGGCCGGATAGTGCCAAAGAAAACAGAAATCAGAATACTATTCAGGGTAATTTGACGGTGATCTAGGTCTCTTGGGGTATTGTTTTGGATTCCTGGTTGCTTTTCAAGCTACTGGACTTCTGTTTGGTTTCTCCAGTTGCTACTAGATTGCTGTGTTATTTTATTGCTGGATTTTTGGCTGGGGTTTAATCTGTCCCAAGGTTGTCTGTTTTGGTCTTTCTTTAAACCTGGTTCTTGTTTCTTCTACTGGGGGTTGTTGATTATTGGTTACTGATTGCTGCGTTACTGTTGTTGCTATATTGCTGTAATTGCTGTTGTTGCTGATCCTCATTCTTCTTTATTTCCAAATATCAGGTACACAATTGGTACTCCTTGTAAAGATGCAATCGAAGCATGAAATACAAATGAGGAGCTGAAGTTCTATAATTTACTGTTTACAATCATTATGCTGAATTAAGTTGTATATATATACAGTAGCTATGTTCACATGATCATGTAATCTCTTTAGTATGAATGATTAAGTACCGAAAATGTGGTAGTTTAGTGTGTAAACCTCATTCCTATGCATGTTAATCAAAAGGGGAACTAATGATATAGTATGCCTGTCTTGCTATCTTCAATTAGTTTCATTTTCAGCCCATTCAAAAAATGCAGTAAATCTTCCCGTTAAATCGCTTAGTAGTTCGAGCTAAATTGTTACAACTTGCGTATATATATAAATTTACAAGAACGGACTGCCCTATCGGATCATTTTCGGATTTAACAAATTATGTTCAGAACCCAACTATAACAACTCGTAAGCATGTAATTAATTAGGACATTTTCTTTATCTTTAGAGACAAGAATAAATAGAGAATCATAGTTGCTTTAGGATCGGCCTTAATAAAAGAACAAGATGAGCCTCGCCTCATTAAACACACGAATGTGGGGCCCTCGATAATGGCTTACAAATGTTAGACTTGGAAGGACCGTTTAGCGAATTTCACGGTCTCTTTCCCAAAACTAATAAACGCGTAGATGCTTTAGGCGCGAATAATAAATATTACATTCTTAAATTCGGGTTCACATTTATGTGACCCAAACCCAAATCTCAATGAAGTCGAGATGTGTTAAAGGCCACAGGCGTACTAGTACGGTGTGGCCCGAAACATATTTTCACGACATTGCAATTCTCGTAAAAAATAATAAATAACAAAAGCGGTTTATTAGCCTTTAAATAATAAATGAGACGAGCCTCGCCAAATAAAACACAGTCGCGGGGCCCTCAATAGATGGTTATTTTAAATGCTTAGATTCCGGGACAGGCCGTTTAGCTAATTCTACGGCCCCTTCAAAATAACGATGCGCTACTCGCTTTAGGCGCGCCTTTAATAACTTACTTTCTTAAACTCGGGTCCACATTTATGTGACCCAAATCCAAGTCTCGACGAAGTCGAAATGTATTAAAGACCCCAGGCGTACTGGTGCAGTGTGGTCCAAAATACATTTTTACGGCGTTGCAATTCCTTGTTAAAATAATAATAGTATTAAAAGCGGTTAAAAGATAAAATTTGCACATAAGCTAAGCCATGTTATAAAAATCAGATAATTAAGCCTAATATGACAGTTGAGCGACCGTGCTAGAACCATGGAATTCGGGAATGCCTAACACCTTCTCTCGAGTTAACAGAATTCCTTATCCGGATTTCTGGTTTGCAGACTGTAATACAGAGTCAAATCTTTCCTCGATTCGGGATTCAACCGGTGACTTGGGACACCATAAATCTCCCAAGTGGCGACTCTGAATCTTAGTAATAAATCCCGTTTCAATTGTCCTTTAATTGGAAAAACTCCCTTCTACCACGCCCTTCGCGGGATGCGGTAGCGCCGAAAGGAGGTGTGACAGTATTGATTATAGATAGCTGAACAAGGTAACGGTGAAGAACAAGTATCCTCTACCGCACATTGATGATTTATTTGATCAGCTCCAGGGAGCGAGGGTTTTCTCGTAGATTGATCTTTGTTCAGGCTATCACCAGCTGAAGATTAGAGATTCTGACATTATGAAGACAGCCTTCAGGTCGAGATATGGGAATTATGAGTTTCTAGTGATGTCTTTTGGGCTGACCAATGCTCCAGTCGCATTCATGCACTTGATGAACAGTGTGTTCTGGCCGTATCTGTATTCCTTTGTGATTGTGTTTATTGATGACATCCTAGTGTATTCTCGTAGATAGGAGGAGCGTGCTCAGCATTTGAGAGTAGTATTGCAGAGGTTGAGGGAGGAGAAGCTGTATGCGAAGTTCTCCAAGTGTGAGTTCTGGCTTGGGTTTATAGCTTTTTTGGGACACGTGGTGTCTAGTGATGGTATTCAGGTTGACTCGAAGAAGATAGAGGCGGTGCAGAGTTGTCCTAGATCGTCCTCAGCTACGGAGATCCAGAGTTTTCTTGGTTTAGTGGGGTATTATCACCGATTTGTTCAGGGATTTTCTTCTATTGCATCACCCTTGACTAAGTTGACTCAAAAGGGCGCTCCATTTGTGTGTTCCGAGGAGTGTGAGGAGAGCTTTCAGAAGCTCAAGATAGCTTTGACCACAACTCCAGTGTTAGTCTTGCCATCAGCTTCAGGTTCTTATACCGTGTATTGTGGCGCATCGAGAGTGGGGATAGGTTGTGTATTGATGCAGGAGGGTAGGGTTATTGCTTATGCTTTTCGTCAGTTGAAGCCTCATGAGAAGAACTACCCTGTTCATGATTTGGAGTTAGCTGCCATAGTTCATGCCCTGAAGATTTGGAGGCACTATTTGCATGGCGTGTCCTGTGAGGTGTATGCTGATCATCGCAGTCTTCAACACTTGTTTAAGCAGAAGGATCTCAATTTGAGGTAGCGGAGGTGGCTTGAGTTGCTCAAAGATTATGGCATCACCATTTTATATCATCTGGGGTAGGCCAATGTAGTGACCGATGCTTTGAGCTGAAAGGCGGTTAGTATGGGTAGCCTGGTGTATATTCCAGTTGGGGAGAGACCATTTGCATGTGATGTTCAGGCGTTGGCCAATAGGCTAGTGAGGTTGGATATTTCAGAGCCCAGCAGGGTGTTGGCTTGCGTTGTTTCTTGGTCTTCCTTATATGATTGCATTCGTGAGCGCCAGTATGATGATCCACACTTGCTTGTCCTTAAGGGCAGAGTTCAGCATGATGATACCAGGGATGTTACTATTGACAGTGATGGTGTGTTGAGGATGCAGGGCCGGATTTGCGTGCCCAATGTAGATGGCCTTTGGGGGTTGGTATTGGAGAAGGCCTACAGCTCGCGGTATTCTATCCATCCAGGTGCCGCGAAGATGTATCAGGATTTGAGACAGCATTACTGGTGGAGAAGAATAAAGAAGGATATTGTGAGTCATGTAGCCCGGTGCCTTAATTGTCAGCAGGTCAAGTATAAGCATCAGAGGCTCGGTGGCGTGTTTCAGCGTATTGATATTCCCGAGTGGAAATGGGAGAGGATTACTATGGACTTTGTTAGTGGTCTCCCTCGGACAGCGAGGAAGGTTAATTTAGTTTGGGTGATTGTGGATAGGTTGACTAAGTCTGCAGACTTCATTCCTATGTGTACTAAATATTCCTCGGAGTGGTTAGCAGAGATCTTCATCCGTGAGATTGTGAGATTGCATGGGGTCCCAGTGTCTATTATATCTGATAAAGGAACTCAGTTTAATTCTCAGTTTTGGAGGACATTTCAGTGAGAGTTGGGTTCACAGGGAGAGTTGAGCACTGCATTTCATCCTCAGATGGACGGACAGTCCGAGAGTACCATTCAGATATTGGAGGACATGTTGCGTGCCTGTGTTATTGACTTTGGTGGTTTTTGGGCTGATTACTTGCCTCTCGCAGAGTTTTCTTATAATAAAAACTACCAATCCAGCATTCAGATGGTGCCATATAAGGCCTTATATGGGAGATGATGTAGATCTCCAGTTGGTTGGTTTGAGCCCGGCGAGGCTAGGTTGTTGGGGACAGAGTTGGTCAAGGATGCTTTAGACAAGGTGAAGGTGATTCAGGTAAGACTTCGCACAACCCAGTCGCTCCAGAAGAGTTATGCAGACCGGAAGGTCCGGGATGTGTCTTATTCAGTGGGTGAGAAGGTCTTGTTGAAGGTTTCGCCTATGAAAGGCGTCATGAGAATTGGAAAGAAAGGAAATGTAAGTCCGAAATTCATTGGCCCTTTTGAGATACTCAGGAGGATTGGAGATATGGACTATATACTTGCTTTGCCACCCAGCCTATCAGGAGTTCATCCGGTGTTCCACGTGTCTATTCTCTGGAAGTATGTTGGGGACCCATCGCATGTGTTGGATTTCAGTACAGTTCAGCTAGATGATGACTTGACTTATGATGTGGAGCCTATAGCTATATTGGGTCGTCAGGTGCGGAGATTAAGGTCTAAGGATGTAGCATCAGTGAAGGTACAGTGGAGAGGTCAGCTCATGGAGGAGGCCACTTGGGAGACCGAGCGAGAGATGCGGAGCAGATATCCTCACTTGTTTGAGACTCCAGGAATGTTCTTGACCCACTCGAGGATGAGCGTTTGTTTTAGTTGGGGATGATGTGACGATCTGGCCCGTTGTCAAGAGAGTTACCGCCCCGTTTTCCCCTCATTGTGTTGCTTCAGGTTTCTATATCAGTATTAGAGTCTATCGGGTGTAATGGAATTGGTTCTGGTTTAAAAAAAGGCACATAGCCTATTAGAAGGGAGTTTGTTTCAGAAAAGTCAATCGGAAGTTGACTATGTGGTTAAAGGGCTTAGATGTGAATTCTGGTGGTTCGGTTAGCTTTGGGAGGTGATTTATGAATTAGGAGAGCGATCAGAATTGAATTTGTAGGTCCGGTGTAGAATTAGGCTTGAATTGGCGAAGTTGGAATTTTGGCGAAATCCGGTTGATAGGTGAGAGTTTGATCCGGGAGTCGGAATGGAATTCCGAGAGTTGAATTATCTTCGTTAGGTGATTTTGGATATGTCTGCAAATTTTCAGGTCATTCGGACGTCGTTTGGTCGGATTTTTGATCGAATGTTAGTTTCGGAAGTTATAGTTGAAACTTAGGCTTGAATCCGTCATGATTTGATGATTTTTCTGTTTAAGGACGTATTTTTATGATTGGAGCAAGTTCGTACGATGTTTTGGAATAGGTTGGTATTTTTGGTTAGGGTCCCGGGGGCCTCGGGGTGATTTCGGGAGTTCAAACGGATCATTTTTGGTTGGCTAGGAGATCAGTTTTTGCTGTCATAAAAGTTGCAGGTTTTTGTTCAATGCGATCGTAGAGGTTCTGTTGCGATAGCATAGAAGCTTTGGGGAGGCTTTGATTTTGTTCAATGCGATCGCGGTCTGGGGTATGCGATCGCATAAGTGGTGAAGATTGTTCTCTACGATCGCAGGTGTTGCTATGCGATCGCGTAGTGTAATGGACCTGGGGTCCTTAGGGGATTTTTGTGCGATCGGGGGGTATGTATTGCGATCGCGTAGTATTGGGTTATGAAGCAATTCGATCGCACATGCCATTTTGTAGGCCTCGAAAGATTGTTCAATGCGATCGCAGGAGAATTGATGCGATCGCATAGAGTAAATGACTGGGCGGACAGAAGGGTTTTATAACGTAACATCCGCGAGAAAATATCATTTTCCACCATTGTTGAGTACATTTTGGAGCTATTGGACAAGGGAGTAAGAGAATTTCACCTAGGTTTCGACTTGAGGTAAGTTTCATGAGCTAATTTCGTGATTTTATTGTAGAATCATCATCTAAATACCTGAAAATTGGGAAATTGGAGGAATTAGGGCTTGGTTTTTGGTATTGAGAATTTGGAATTTGAACAGGCTATTGGACTCCGATTTTGATAAACTCTATATGTACGGACTCTTGGCGAGACGAGGATTCCGGAAATGTGAATTTCGTAATTTTTCGAGAAGTGTGCCCGAGTCTCGGGTTTTGCCAACTTCGTGTTTTTGGGTGCTTTTCGATTTATTTTTATTGGTTTATGATCCATTAGCCCATTTTGATGTATTCCTATTAGTTTTGAGCAGATTTGGCACCCGTGGAGGTCGATTCTAGAGGGAAAGGCATTGCGGACTAGTCTCGGAGCCGGTTTGAGGTGAGTAATAGATGTGGATGATGACCTGAGTGTTTGAAACCCCGGTATATCACACTGTGAAGCTGTATTGAGGCAAGACACGTACTCTACGGTGAGTGCGGGATCGATTGTGATTGGGGACTATGGCTTAGTCCGACCGAGTGGCATTGTACGGTGTTGTTGGCTATAAATGAGCCGGTAAACCTCCTACTTGGATGGTTATGGATTTATTTGGGCTGCATGCCAGTTATTTAGATCTCGTGAGGATTGTTTTCACTGTTTCTATGATTATAGCATGTTTTCATGATATCAGTCCTGAGCTAAACACTGTCTAAATATGATTTGCAAATTCTGAGATTCTGAACACCTAATTCTATAATTACTGTTAAACGAAACTAAAAATGGTAAGTTATTTGTGCCCGTGAGGCTTGCATGCATATAGCTGTACTAATAGTGGATCGGGCTATGGGCCACAGCATATGTTACTATGATATTGCGCTTGGGTTGTAGGAGCCCCTCTGGATTCTGAACCACCACAGTGAGCGCGGGTACCCAAATGGATCGGGCTATATGTCGTAGTTTTCATGTGCATTTGCATTGCATTCATGCATTTATACTTATCTGGTTTATCTGTTACTGCTTCTTGAGATTTATATTGTTATAAAGGAATTGAAACACTGTTATAGCTTTGTTGTGTTGTATATTGGGATTTCTTGCCTTCAATGTCATTGTACATGTCTATTACCGCTGAGTTGGAAGTACTCACTTTACTCCATGCACCATGTGTGCAGATCCAGGTACTTCAGGATATAGTTATTCTTAGTTGCTTTCAAAATATTCTCCGGAGTTTGTCGAGGTAGCTGCCTGGCATCCGCAGGACCCGACTCCTCCATTGTCTCTATGATTTTGACATTTTCGCGTACTCAGATTATTATATATTCAGTATTATTATTATGCTATTCGGTAGAGCCTCTTGACTCGTGACCCCCAGATCTGTGGGATGTTGTTGTACTAGTTTATTGGGTTATTTTCTATATATTTGCTAAATATTGGATATTCTTCGTTATTAATGATTCTGAATAAAGAATGTGAGCTTGTAGCTCGAATGTGAGTATGATTGGTCGGGCTTGCCAAGGAATCGGCTGGGCGCCATCACGATCGTGGTTGGGGTCGTGACACCGTGTGGGTTGCATGCATATAATTGGACTGATTGTGGATCGGGTTACACGCCGCAGCGAATGTTACGATGATATTGCGCTTGGGCTGTAGGAGCCCCTACGGATTCTGAACCCCCCATAGTGAGCGCGGGTACCCAAATGGATCGGGCTGCGCGCCGCAGCGGTCATGTGCATTGCATTGCATTCATGCATCGATATTTGCCTGCTTTATCTGTCACTATTTGTTGATGTTCCACCGTTAAATGTGTAGAAGTATTTGTTATAGCATTGCATTGTTATATTTCGGGATTTCTTACTATCAGTCATTATACATGTCTATTACCACTGAGTTGGAAGTACTCACTTTACTCCATGTACCATGTGTGCAGATTTAGGTGTCTCGGGAGCTTAGCTGAGCTATTTGCTGCTTTCAGAATTTTACAGGAGTTGTTGAGGTAGCTGCCTAACGTCCGCAGGACCCGACTCCTCCCCTATCCCTTTATCATTTTTCCGCAGTTTTGAAAATCTATATTGTTGAAGTTTTATTACTCTGTATTGTTAGAGGCTCTAGACTCATGACTCCAGGTCTTTGGGATATTTATTTGTGTTTTTCTGATTCGCAGGGTTATCTCTATCTATGAGTTAAACTTTTTGGTCTTATTATTTGTCAATGATATTCAAATAACTGTTTTGAGCTCCATGCTCTGGTTGAGGGTATTAATGGTCAGGCTTGCCTAGCAATTGTTGTTGGGAACCATCACGACCGGTATTGGGGTCGTGACAGTACAATGATATGAGAGTTATGTGAGAAAAAGCACAAAGGTTGATGTCGTGCACTTTATTTGATTGTTTTTTGTGAGAATGAGAGTAAAAGCACGAAGGTCGGTGCCGTGCAACTGTTAATTATCCTGCTCTCTTTAATTATTGTTATTGCATAGTTTCTTGCTCTATTTTCTGACTTTATATCCGAATTGTTACTTCCCCCATAGCATGCTCCCCTCCCTCTTAACTGTTTAAAATCTGTATTTTTCTTCTATTGCATAAATATATATTGAACTGCACAGGTTTGTTTGGTAGTCCTATCTAGCCTCGTCACTACTTCGCCGGGGTTAGGCCAGGCACTTACCAGAACATGGGATCGATTGTGCTGATGCTACACTCTGTGCATCTTTTTGCACAGATTACGGAGCCAGAGCAACTTGTGGACCATAGTAGGAGCGTTGGGAGCTGACTTCAGTCCAGAGATTCCTGAGGTAGCCTTGCTGGCGTCCGCATGGCCGGAGTCTCTTCTAGTTTATCTTCGTTTGTTATATTTGTACCGGAACAAACAACGTTGTACTTTATTTCAGACTTTGTATTTGAACTTTCGCACTTGCTTCCAGTTATTTATGTTTTAAGACTTCCGCTTTTATATTAATTGTCTTGTCTTTCCTTATATTTTCAATATTGTTAAGAGAAGTATTAAATTAATTGGCTTGCCTAGCTCCTATTAGTAGGCTCCATCACGACTCCTGATAGCGGAAAATCTGGGTCGTGACATGTATTTATATATAACACACACACATTTCCTGCTAATTTAACTGAATATATAGCATGTTATAGTACATGATATTGTATTCATTATTTGTATTGTAACAGAGTAATGAATTACATTCATTCATCACTAGTTTATAAGTCGATGAATCAATTATAACATATTAATTGATATAAGTCGAGACGTTTTGTTTTTAATCAATACTCTATGATATATATACTCTCTCTCTCTCTCTCTATATATATATATATATATATATATATATATAATTATAATATTTAAAAATCAAAATTGTCACGACCCGGATTTCCCACCCCGAGAGTCGTGATGGCGCCTACTATTAGGAGCTAGGCAAGCCAAATATTAATTACCTTTTTCATTAACACGCCTTTTTAACAAATATATGGCATGAAAACAAAGACATTTAATAATTAAGCAGAAGTCTTAAATTTGAATAGCTGAATAAAATACAAAATTCAAACATGAATCTCTACCCAAGAACTGGAGTCACATACTCACGAACATCTAAGAGTGCTAAATACAAAGTCTGAAAGAAACATAATTCTATTTATCTCGAACACAATGAGATGACAGTCTAAAGTAAGGATAGAGGAGACACCAGGCTTGCGGATGCCTGCAAGGGTACCTTGGTGTCTCGATGGACTGAAGGACTTCTCCCACACTACTGCTGCTGGCGTTGTCTAAAACCTGGATTTGTGCAAAGTAGCACAAAGTATAGCATCAGCACAACTGGTAAGTGCCTGGCTTAACCCCGGCGAGGTAGTGACGAGGCTAGGACTAGACTCCAAATAAACCTGTGCAATTATATAATATTTGGCGGAAAGATAACAGATAATAAATCATTAAAGCTGGGGATGGGAATATGCTTCGGGGTAACAGTTAAAGCAGCATACCAAGAATAATATGGACACTACAACTTAACATCTAATACAGATAATGGGAAATAAAGGCAACTTTCACTTTTCAATACTTATCTTGCTACAGGCGTGCAACCCGTCCCCATTTCTTATATCCCGAGGTAGGCTTACCACCCGCTACCATTTCATCATTAACTTGTGGTAGGCGCACCACCCGTTCCCATTTCAATACATAAATACATATGAGGAATAGAAGTACAGAAAATAACCAGTCAAGAGGGAGGGGAACATGATGTGGGGAACGTAATAGTTCATAAATAGAAACACCAAATAAGGAATGTAACTGAACAACTAGAATATCAACAAGATTAATAAATTAACAGTAAATTCCAGAGTAAAGTCTAAGGGCAACTTAGAATTTACAGCAAACAAAAAAAACTAATATCCCAAATAAGCACACTTGTATCAATAAATGTTGCGGTGCGCAACCCGATCATAACATATCACAACACTGCTGCGGCGTGCAACCCGATCCATATCATTTAGCATTGTTGCGGCGTGCAACCCGATCCACAAATATCATTGTTGCGACGTGCAACCCGATCCATATCTTTTAGCATTGTTGCGGCGTGCAACCCGATCCACAAATATCATTGTTGCGGCGTGCAACCCGATCCAAATCATTTAGCATTGTTGCGGCATGCAACCCGATCCACAATTATCATACGGTGCACAACATCACCCTTCATGTTTTATCACTCTTCCTCACCCAAACCACAATCACAATTGAGGGTCAAGAAAGTAAACAAATACTGATAAATCTCGGCAAGGTAACGAAGCTAAAAAATTAAATCCCGACAAGGGAACAATATCAATAAATTTCCAAGTCTTGGCAAGTGAAAAATACAAAATAACAAAACGTCCCGGCAAGGGAATAAACCAACAACTCTTTCTCTTTCTTTCCCTTTCATCTCATAGTTCACATTATCGCTTGAGCCAATGCTCCAAAGAGTACAATCATTCCTAAACTTTCCCAATTCATCAAATAACTTGAGCCAATGCTCTTCAACGTTCAAAGTCATAATCCTTTTCACAAATGTTTCACAACAACTAGAAATCATCTCTAAGGCATGAAGTATATAACATGAATCAAGATCACAATTCATAATCTCACGGTCATGCTACACACCAACGTATAGATACTCGTCACCATGCCTATACGTCGTACTCCACATTAAACAAGTAGCAAGTAGGACTCAACTTTTAATCCCTCAAGCTAGAGTTAGACCGGACACTTAGCTCGATGCCTTGAATTCAACTCAAGCCTCAACTATGGCTTTACCCCTCGATTACACCAAAAACTGCTCGAATCTAGTCACAGATTACTTAAATACATCAACAAATCCTAAATGGATCAATTTGAATGCATAAAAATGAATTTCCCAAAGTTTTGCCAAAAAAATCAAAAATGGCCCCGGACCCACGTGGTCAAAACCCGAGGTTCGAACAAAAAATCGATTACAGATTCCCCCACGAACTCAAATATATAATTTTTTTTAAATCGGACCTCATATTGAAGTCCAAATCCCCAATTTTTGAAAAATCTAGGTTCTACCCAAAACACCCATTTTCCCCCATGAACATTTGATTTTAAGTTGAAATCATGTTAAAAGATGATAAAAATTGAAGAAAGTTGGTTAAAAACAGCTTACAATTGATTTGGAGACGAAAGGGTTCTTGAAAAATCGCCTAAGTGTGTTTGGGTTTCAGAAAATATGAAAAAATGGCTGCGGCCCGAGTTGATTCTGTGATTTTTTTTATTTTTTGAAGAAACGGCATGGAGCACCAGTGCACCACAATCTGTTATGACAACGGAATTTTTGCAACTTTTCATAAGTCCAAAATCATTCTGAAACACTCCCTAGCCCTCGGGGCTCCTAATCAAATACATGTACTAACTCAACAACATCATACGAACTTATCCATGCGATCAAATCACCTAAATAACCTCAAAATTAATTAATAAAACCTCAAAATCAAGAATTTTTCTCAAACTTCATAAAACATCAACTTTATCAATTTAGGTCCGAATCACGTCAAACGACATCCGTTTTTCACCAAATTTTACATAAATGTCTTAAATCATATATAAGACTTGTACCGGGCGCTGGATCTAAAATACGGGCCCGATACCACCATGTTCTAATCAAATTTCATT
Source organism: Nicotiana glauca (assembly GCA_026770625.1). NCBI lineage: Eukaryota > Viridiplantae > Streptophyta > Magnoliopsida > Solanales > Solanaceae > Nicotiana > Nicotiana glauca. The sequence goes on from MU739616.1 coordinate 21,414, forward strand.
TCAAATTTCCTTAAACATTTTCCGAAAACAATTTTACAAAAAAAAATCATTTCTCAAGCTTGGGACCTCGAAATTCAATTCCGAGCATACGCCTAAGTCCCATATTTTCCTATGGACAGTCCGAGACCATCAAATTACAGGTCCGGGTCCGTTTACCCAAAATGTTGACCGAAGTCAAATTTACTCATTTTATAACCAAATTTTATCATTTTTCATCAAATTTCATATTTAAGCTTTCCGGCTACCTGTTCGGACTGCGTACGCAAATCGAGGAGACTCTAAGTGAGGTTTTCAATGCCTCAGAAGCATATAATTCAATTAGAAATAGGTGATGATCCTTTGGTCGTTACAAAAATAGAAAAAAAAGTTATTTAATTTTTTGTTTTAGAAATAGCGACCAACTTTGGTCGCTTTTTTGGTCAAACAGTCAAAAATAGCAACCAACGTTGGTCGCTATTTTGGTCAAACAGTCAAAACTTAATTAGCTACCAAAATAGCGACAAACGTTGGTGGCTTTTTTTGTAAATCCAGATTCAAAAATGGGTTTCCCCCTCCCATTCTCTTATTTCTTTCCCAAAATGTCCCAAAATTCTCTCTCAACACATTCCCTCCCCTTCTCTATTTCCCTCACACAAACCAATTGTGATGACCTGGCTCGTCGTTACGTGAGTTACCACCCCGTTTCCCCCATATTGTATTGCTTTATGTTCAATATCAATATTTGAGTTGATCGGGTGGAATTAAGTTGGTTTTAGTTGGAAATGAGGCACTTAACCTCTTAGAAGAAAATTTGTCTTAGAAAAGTCAATCGGAAGTTGAATATGTGGTTAGAGGGCTTGGATGTAAATTCTGGTGGTTCGGTTAGCTTCGGGGGATGATTTGTGTCTTAGGAGTGCGATCGGAATTGATTGGAGGCTCGGTGTGGAATTAGGCTTGAATTGGCGAAGTTTGAATTTTGGCAAATTCCGGTTGATACGTGGGATTTTGATCCAAGGGTCGGAATAGAATTCTGAGAGTTGCAGTAGCTTCGTTAGGTGATTTTGGATATGTCTGGAATTTTCAGGTCATTCGGACGTGGTTTGGTCGGGTTTTTGATCGAATGCATATTGATGAAGTTTTGGAGAAACTTAGGCTTCAATTCGATGTGATTTAATGGTTTTAGCATTGTTGGACATGTTTTGATGATTGGAAGAAGTTTGAATAAGGTTTTAGGATGTGTTGGTGCTTTTGGTTGAGGTCCTGGGGGCCTCGGGGTGATTTCGGATGGTTAAACGATAATTTTGGAAGCATGTAACAGGTTTTATCTTCTGGCTTCTGGTATTTCCGCATCTGCGGAAAAGGAGCCGCATAAGCGGTTCCACAGATGCGGTCGCAAAAGCGGTTTTGAGGGGGGCTGGCTTATTCCGCAGGAGCAGAAGTTCTTCTACATAAGCGGATTTAGACCGCAGAAGCGGTCCTGTGGAACAGTGGAGACCCCATAAGCGGTCATGGTGATCACATAAGCGGCAGCCGCAGGTGCGATTTAAGACCGCAGAAGCGGTCCTAGGGTTTTTAAGTGAGACCGCATAAGTTGTCATTTTGGTCGTGTGAGCGGGACCGCAGGTGCGGTTATTTGACCGCATAAGCGGAAAACGACCTGGAGTTATAGTGAACTGTGTTCACGAAATTAAAAGAGTAGGAAAATATTTTGGGGCTTCGGCTTAGGCGATTCTTGGGCAATTTTTGAGAGAATTCAAAGGGGTTTCATCAGGTATGAATCATTTGACTCGGATTATGTTTTTATAGTGTAAAACCATGGATTAAACACTAAATTTCAATGAATTAAAGGGGTAAAGATGGAGGTTAGGGCTTGAAACCTAAGAGAGTTTGAATTGATGATTTGAAACCTAAGAGAGTTTGGCATGTACGGACTCGTGGTGAGACGACGAATCCGGTGATGTGAATTTGTTATTTTTCAAGAAGTGGGCCTGGGGCTCGGGTTTTGCCAACTTCGTGTTTTTGGTTGTTTTTCGAGTTCTTTCAATTGGGTTATATTCCATTAGCATAATATAACGTATTCCTTATGGTTTTGGCTAGATTTGGCGCAAGATGGTTGATTCTAGAGGAAAAGGCTTGGCGGACTAGTTCTTTAGCCAGTTTGAGGTAAGTAATTGATGTAACTGTTGTTCTGAGGGTTTAAAACCCTGGACTTTCACATCGATGCTATATTGAGGCGTGGTACGCATTCCACGGTGAGTGCGGGGTCGGTTACTGTTGGGGATTGAGACTTGGTCCATCCGGAGTATGATTTCTTCTATATGGGCGATTGAGACGCATACTTTATCACTGTGAATTGGGCTTATTGCCATGTTTGGGGCCTTGTGCCGACCTGTAGAATCCTTAGGGGATCTTATGTGTGTTACCTCACTTGTGTGCATATCACATACTCTCAGTCATGCTTTCTATTGTTGAAATAATAAAAGAACTGTATTTTTAATCATGAATATTAATGAAAAAGGATAAGAGGGCTGATATCTCGATAGTAAGTCATGCCCAATTGGCTATGCATTTATTTGACTGAGATGGATCGAGGACCCGATTGTGAGGATGATTTCCTTTATGGATCGAGTTGCACGCCACAGCGATGATATATTGATATTGAGGTCGTGAGCCTGTTTGATGCCAAGACATGGTAGATAACGCGCTTGGGCTGTAGGAGCCCCTCCGGAGTCTGTATACACCCACAGTGAGTGCCGGCGACATTAAATATATGGAACAGGTTACACGCCGCAGCGGGTACTACAGTGTACCATTATATGTGTTACTTTTTTTCATGCATTATTTCTTACCTGTATTACTTGATGTATATTGTTTCCATGGATTTGGAGATGAACTGCTAGATATGGAGTACTTTGTGCATTTTCTGTGTTTTCTCTCTTTCAAACTTTAGTTATGTTTATTACTCACTGGGTCAGAGTACTCACTTTACTCCCTGCACCTTGAGTGCAGATCCAGGTTCTTCTTCTCAGGCTGAGTAGACTTTCAGTGATCAGCCGACTTGCTTCCGGGAGTGTTGAGGTAGCTGCATGGAATTCGCAGCCGTTGACTCTTCCCTCTATCCTTTTCTTTCATTTCCGCACTTTCAGATTATTAGACAGACTATGTAGTAGGGTGACACTCTGCTTGTAGAGACTCATATTCGTGACACCAGGTCCATGGTTGGGCTATATTCTATGTTTTTGCTAAACTTTAGTATTTTCATCAGTATTTCCGTAATTGAATTAAATGGCTTAATGATTTACTGCTTCACTCATAAATTTTGTTTTATCATTGGGATGAGTATATGGTAAATGGTCAGGCTTGCCTAGTAGTGTGCTGGGCGCCATCACGACCGGGTTGGGGTCGTGACAAGTTGGTATCAGAGCCTAGGTTACATGGTCTCGCGAATCATGAGCCAGTATAGTAGAGTCTCGTGGATCGGTATGGAGACGTCTGTATTTATCCTCAAAAGGCTGCAGAACCTTTAGGAAAACTTCAATTCTTGAAATTCTTGTCTTGCGACTTTGTTGATCCAAGAACTTAATTTCTGTATTCTATTCCCTCACAGATGGTGAGAACACCTGGTACCGGACGTGGCGGATGACCACCATTGCCACCCACTAGAGGCCGTGGACGCGGCCGTGGTCGTAGGCGAGGCAGAGCAGTAGGGGCAGCACCAATTGACCCACCAGTCGCCCCCATTCAGGATCAGCCTCCAGTTGTAGAGACTCCAGAAGCACCTGCTCAGGCACCAGCCGTACCTATTGTGATTTTGGGTCTTCATGAGGCCCTAGCTCAGATTTTGTCGGTTTGCACTGGCCTGGCTCAGGCAGTCTCGGCCACTACTACCACAACTACTTCTCATACTAGGGGTGTTCATCAGACCCCTGCAGCGTGCACGCCTGAGCAGGTAGTGCAGGGTTTGCAGATACTAGAGGCGCCACCAGCTCAGCAGGTTGCCCCAGTTCAGCCAGTTGCCCCGGTTCAGGGTGATGGGGTTCCAGTGATGCCAGATGATCAGTAGCGTCGTCTTGAGTGGTTCAGCAGGCTCTCACCTCCTACTTTCAGTGGTGTTCCAGGTGAGGATGCCCAGGGTTTTCTCGACAAGTGTCGACGTATGCTCCGGACAGCAGGGATCGTAGAGTCTAGCAGGGTATCATTTACTACCTTTAAGTTCTCAGGAGCAGCTTTTACTTGGTGGGAGGCATATCAGCAGCGTAGGCAGATAGGTGCAGCACCTTTGTCGTGGCAGGAGTTCTCCACTCTCTTCCTGGAGAAGTAAGTACCGCAGTCTCAGAGGGAAGAGCTGTAGAGAGAGTTTGAGTGGCTTCGTCAGGGAGATATGACTGTGACATAGTATGAGGTGAGATTTTCAGAGTTGGCTCGTTATGCTCCATGGATGGTCCCGACTGATCGATAGAGGATTAGACGGTTTGTGGACGGATTAATGTATCCCATCCGTATTCTTATGACTCGAGAGAGGATCCTGAGCCATACCTTTGAGGATGCAGTGGATATTGCTCGTGACATTGAGACGGCTCGCCGCCAGGAAAGAAAGGAGAGGGAGGACAAGAGGCCTCGAGGATCTGGTAGCTTTAGGAGTGCTCCATCTATGGGCCCGGTTCAGCAGAGCAGAGGTCATTCTTTCAGGCCTCATCAGTTAGCTCGTCCAGAGTATCGCGGGGCATCTTCAGGCCGCGGTCATCAGGATTTTCAGTAGGGCCAATCTTCACTTAGTGCCCTCCCAGCTCAGAGCTCATCATATGCTCAGTCAGTTCAAGGTTCTTCTGCGCAGAGTGTATCGGCTGGTCATTCCGGTGTGAGGGGTTCCCTTTAGTACCCTTCTCCAGTGCCAGGTAGTTGCTATGAGTATGGTGAGTTTGGCCACATGAGGAGACAGTGTCCTCGGCTTCGCAGTGGTCAGCCTCAGCAGAAGGATCAGCCCTCCTCTTCTACTCCATCTACTTCAACACCATCCCACTCAGGTAAGGGTGGGGGTCAGGCAGCTAAGGGATGCCCTAGGGGTGGAGATCGACCTAGTGGTGGTCACGCTTGATTCTATGCACTTCTAGACAGGAGAGATGCCATTGCATCTGATGTAGTTATTATAGGTATTATCTCAGTATGCCACAGGGATGCTTTTTGTTTTATTTGATCACAGATCTACATACTCTTATGTATCTTCATATTTTGCCCATCATCTGGGTACGACCCGAGGGTGTCTTGCTTTACCTGTGCATGTATCTACCCCGATGGGTGATACTATTATTGTGGACCATGTGTATCGGTCTTGTCTTGTTACGATTGGGGGTCTGGAGACCCGAGTTGATTTGTTACTTTTGAGCATGGTAGACTTCGATGTTATTCTGGGCATGGACGGGTTATCTCTGTGTCATGCTATTTTGGACTGTCATGCAAAGACATTCATATTGGTTATGCTAGGTGTTCGAAGAGTTGAGTGGTGTGGTTCGATCGATTATGTACCCAGCTGAGTAATCTCTTTCTTAAAGGCCCAGCAGATGGTTGGGAAGTTATGTTTATCATATTTGGCATTTGAGAGGGATGTTGGAGCTAAGACTCCTAGCATTGATTCGGTTCCCATTGTGAGGAATTTCCCTGATGTGTTTCCAGCAGACCTGTCGGGCATGCCGCCAGACAGGGACATTGATTTCGGTATTGATCTGGTGTCGGCCACTCAGCCCATCTCTATTCCTCCATATCGTATGGCACCAGCTGAGTTAAATTAATTGAAAAAGCAGCTTCAAGAACTTCTGGATAAGGGGTTCATTCGCCCGAGTGTGTCACCGTGGGGTGCACCGGTCTTGTTTGTCAAGAAGAAAGATGGCATAATGAGGATGTGTATTGATTACAGGAAGTTGAACAAGGTGACAGTGAAGAACAAGTATCCTCTTCCGCGCATTGATGATTTGTTTGATCAGCTCCAGGGAGCGAGGGTATTCTCGAAGATTGATCTTCATTCAGGCTATGATCAGCTGAAGATTAGGGATTCTGATATTATGAAGATAGCTTTCAGGACGACATATGGGCATTATTAGTTTTTAGTTATGTCTTATGGGCTGACAATGCCCCAACCTCGTTCATGCATTTGATGAACAGCGTGTTCTGGCCATATTTGGATTCCTTTGTGATTGCTTTTATTGATGACATCTTAGTGTACTCGCGTAGCTAGGAAGAGCATGCTCAGCATTTGAGAGTAGTATTGCATAGATTAAGAGAGGAGAATCTTTATGCAAAGTTCTCCAAGTGTGAGTTCTGGCTTGGGTCTATGGCTTTTCTGGGACACGTGGTGTCTAGTGATGGTATTCAGGTTGACCCAAAGAAGATAGAGGCGGTCCAGAGTTGGCCTAGACCGTCCTCAGCCGCGGATATATGAAGTTTCCTCGGTTTGGCAGGGTATTATTGCCGGTTTGTCCAGGGTTTTTCATCTATTGCTTTGTCCTTGACCAAGTTGACGCAGAAGGATGCACCATTTGTATGGTCAGATGAGTGCGAGGAGAGCTTTCAAAAGCTCAAGACAGTTTTGACTATAGCTCCAGTGTTAGTCTTGCCATCCGTTTCAGGTTCTAACACCGTGTATTGTGATGCTTCAAGAGTTGGTATTGGATGTGTGTTGATGCAGGAGGGTAGAGTTATTACATATGCTTCTCGTCAGTTGAAGCCTCATGATAAAAACTACCCCGTTCATGATTTGGAGTTGGCTGCCATAGTTGATGCTTTGAAGATTTGGAGGCACTTCTTATATGGTGTATACTGATTATCGCAGCCTTCAGCACTTGTTCAAACAGAAGGATCTAAATTTGAGGCAGCGCAGGTGGCTTGAGTTGCTCAAGGATTATAACATTACCATTTTGTATCACCCGGGGAAGGCCAATGTGGTGGCCAATGCTTTGAGCCGAAAGGCGGTGAGTATGGGTAGCTTGGTGAACATTCCAATTGGGGAGAGGCCCTATGCAGTTGATATTCAGGCTTTGGCCAAACGGATGGTGATGCAAGATATTTTGGAGCCTAGTCGGGTGTTGGCTTGTGTGGTATCTCGATCGTCCTTGTATGACCGCATTAGAGAGCGCCAGTATGATGATCTATATTTGCTTGTCCTTAAGGACAGAGTTCAGCGTGATGATGTCAGGGATGTGACCATTGATAGTGATGGTGTATTGAGGATGCAGGGAAGGATTTGCGTGCCCAATATGGATGGGCTTCGGGAGTTGATATTGGAGGAGGCCCACAGCTCGCGGTATTCTATTCATCCAGGTGTCGCGAAGACGTATTAGGATCTGAGGCAGCATTACTGGTGGAGGAGAATGAAGAAGGATATTCTGAGTCATGTAGCTCGGTGTCTCATCTGTCAGCAGGTCAAGTATGAGCATCAAAGACCTGGTAGTGTGCTTCAGCGTATGGATATTCCCGAGTGGAAATTGGAGAGGATTACTATGGACTTTGTGAGTGGTCTCCCTCAGACAGCGAGGAAGTTAGATTCGATTTGGGTGATTGTGGATCGGCTGACAAAGTCCGCGCACTTCATTCCGGTATGTACTACCTATTCTTCGGAGCGGTTAGCAGAGATTTTCATCCGGGAGATTGTACGGTTGCATGGGGTCCCAGTTTCCATTATATCAGATAGGGGTACTCAGTTCACTTCTCAGTGTTGGAGGACATTTCAGTGAGAGTTGGGTACACAGGTAGAGTTGAGCAGAGCGTTTCATCCTCACACGGACGGACAGTCCGAGCGTACCATTCAGATATTAGAGGACATGTTGCGTGCCTGTGTTATTGACTTTAGAGGTTCTTGGGCTGATTTCTTGCCTTTTGCAGAGTTTGCTTACAACAACAGCTACCAATATAACATTTAGATGGCGCCATATGAGGCCTTATATGGGAGACGGTGTAGATCTCCGGTTGGTTGGTTTGAGCCCGGCGAGGCTAGGTTGTTGGGGACAGAATTGGTCCAGGATGCCTTAGATAAGGTGAAAGTGATTCAGGAGAGGCTTCGTACAGCTCAGTCGCGTCAGAAGAGTTATGGAGACCGGAAGGTCCAAGATGTATCTTATATGGTGGGCGAGAAGGTCTTGCTGAAGGTTTCGCCTATGAAGGGCGTCATGCGGTTCGGGAAGAAAGCGAAGCTGAGTTCGAGGTTCATTGGCCCATTTGAGGTACTTAGGAGGATTAGGGAGGTGGCCTACATGCTTGCTTTGCCACCCAGCCTGTCGGGAGTCCACCCGGTATTTCATGTGTCTATGCTCCGGAAGTATGTTGGGGACCCATCTCATGTGTTGGACTTTAGTACAGTATAGTTGGATTATGATTTGACCTATGATGTGGAGCTAGAGGCTATTTTGGGTCGTTAAGTTCGGAGGTTGAGGTCGAAGGATATAGCTTCGGTGAAGGTGCAGTGGAGAGGTCAGCCCGTGGAGGAGGCCACTTGGGAGATCGAGCGGGAGATGCGGAGCAGATATCCTTACTTGTTTGAGACCCCAGGTATGTTTCTTGACCCGCTCGAGGACGAGCATTTTTTTTAGGTGGGGAGGATGTGACGACCCGGCCCGTCGTCACGTGAATACCGCCTTATTTTCCCCTTATTGTGTTGCTTCATGTTTGTATATTAGTATTCGAGTTGATCGGGTGTAATTGAATTGGTTTTGGTTGAAAATAAGGCACTTAGCCTCTTAGAAGAAGGCTTGTCTTAGAAAAGTCAACCGGAAGTTGACTATGTGGTTAGAGGGCTCAGATGTGAATTCTGGTTGTTTGGTTAGCTTCGGGGGATGATTTGTGGCTTAGGAGTGCGATCGAAATTGAATTTGGAGTCCCGGTGTGGAATTAGGCTTGAATTGGCGAAGTTTGAATTTTGGCGAATTGCGGTTGATTGGTGGGATTTTGATCCAAGGGTCGGAATGGAATTCCGAGAGTTGCAGAAGCTTCGTTAGGTGATTTTGGATATGTCTACAAATTTTCAGGTCATTCGGACGTGGTTTGGTTGGGTTTTTGATCGAATGCGTATTGCGGAAGTTTTGGAGAAACTTAGGCTTGAATTCGATGTGATTTAATGGTTTTAGCGTTGTAGGACGTGTTTTGAGGATTGGAACAAGTTTGAATAAGGTTTTAGGATGTGTTGGTGCCTTTGGTTGAGGTCCCGGGGGCCTCGGGGTGATTTCAGATGGTTAAACGGGAATTTTGGAAGCATGCAACAGGTTTGATCTTCTGGCTTCTAGTATTTCCGCATCTGCGGAAAAGGAGCCGCATAAGCGGTTCCGCAGATGCGGCTATGTGGTCGCAAAAGTGGTTTTGAGGGGGCCTGGCTTATTCTGCAAAAGCAGAAGTTCTTCCACATAAGTGGACACCGCATAAGCGGATTTAGACCACAGAAGCGGTCATGTGGAACAATGCAGATCGCATAAGCGGCAACCGCAGGTGCGGTTTAAGACCGCAGAAGCGGTCCCAGGGTTTTTAAGTGAGACCGCATAAGCGGTCATTTTGGTCGCGTGTGCGGTACCGTAGGTGTGGTTATTTGACCGCATAAGCGGAAAACGACCTGGAGTTATAGTGAACGGTGGTCACGAAATTGAAAGAGAAGGAAAATATTTTGGGACTTCGGCTTAGGCAATTCTTAGGCGATTTTTGAGAGAATTCAAAGGGGTTTCATCAGGTATGAATCATTTGACTCGGATTATGTTTTTATAGTGTAAAACCATGGATTAAACACTGAATTTCAAAGAATTAAAGGGGTAAAAATGGAGGTTAGGGCTTGAAACCTAAGAGAGTTTGAATTGACGATTTGAGGGGTCATATGGACTCCGATTCTTATGTACTTGGTATGTACGAACTCATGGTGAGACGAGGAATCCGGTGATGTGAGTTTTGTAATTTTTCGAGAAGTGGGCCCGGGGCTCGGATTTTTCCAACTTCGTGTTTGTGGGTATTTTTCGAGTTCTTTCAATTGGGTTATGTTCCATTAGCCTAATATAACATATTCCTTATGGTTTTGGCCAGATTTGGCACGCGAGAAGGTTGATTCTAGAGGAAAAGGCTTGGCAGACTAGTTCTTGAGCCGGTTTGAGGTGAGTAATTGATGTAACTGCTGCTCTGAGGGTTTGAAACCCCGGACTTTCACATCGTGATGCTATATTGAGGCGTGACACGCATTCCACGGTGATTGTGGGGTCAGTTACTGTTGGGGATTGAGACTTGGTCCATCCCGAGTATGATTTCTTCTATATGGGCGATTGAGATGCATACTTTATCACTGTGAATTGGGCTTATTGCCGTGTTTGGGGCCTTGTGCCGACCTGTAGAATCCTTAGGGGATCTTATGTGTGTTACCTCACTTGTGTGCATATCACATACTCTCATTCATGCTTTCTATTGTTGAAATAATAAAAGAACTGTATTTTTAATCATGAATATTAATGAAAAAGGATAAGAGGGCTGATATCCAGATAGTAAGTCATGCCCAGTTGGCTATGCATTTATTTGACTGAGATGGGTCGAGGACCCGATTGTGAGGATGGTTTCCTTATTATGGATCGGGCTACACGCCGTAGCGATGATATATTGATATTGAGGCCGTGAGTCTGTTTGATGCCAAGACATGGCAGATATTGAGCTTGGGCTGTAGGAGCCCCTCCGGAGTCTGTACACACCCCCAGTGAGCGCCGTCGACGTTAAATACGTGGAGCGGGTTGCACGTCGCAGCGGGTACTAGAGTTTACCGTTATATGTGTTACTTTTTTTCATGCATTATTTCTTAACTATACTACTCGATGTATATTGTTTCCACTGATTTGCGTGCAGATCCCCGCTATATTTCTTAACTAACTATAGTACTCACTTTACTCCTTGCACCTTGCGTGCAGATCCAGGTTCATCTTCTCAGGCTGAGTAGACTTTCAGTGATCTGCAGACTTGCTTCCGGGAGTGTTGAGGTAGCTGCTTGGCGTTCGCAGCCATTGACTCTTCCCTGTATCCTTATCTTTCATTTTTGCACTTTCAGATTATTAGACAGACTATGTGGTAGGGTGACACTCTGTTTGTAGAGGCTCATATTCGCGACACCGGGTCCACGGTTGGGCTACATCCTATGTTTTTGCTAAACTTCAGTATTTTCATTAGTATTTCCGTAATTGACTTAAATGGCTTAATGATTTACTGTTTCACTCATAAATTTCATTTTATCATTGGGATGAGTATATGGTAAATAGTCGGCCTTGCCTAGCAGTGTGCTGGGCGCCATCACGACCGGGTTGGGGTCGTGACGTCAATCCCCCCACCTCGCGCCACCATTGTGACCGCCTGATCCACGGCCGGAGCCGGAGCCGCCGCTACCACCGTTGACCCTGCCTCTTTCTCTCCTTCTCCACCTAAAAAAACTAGGTTTGAATTATAACCTTGAATCTTTGTTATTTCTAGTTTTTGTTTTAATTATTTCAATATTGTAGTTTAAGGATATGAATTAGTGTTTAAATTCGGGAAAAGATCCAAATATGCCCGTAAACTATGCGAAATAGGATAAATATGCCCGTCGTTTATAGTTCGGCCCAAATATGCCCATTCCGTCCAATAGTTGGGCATATATGCCCTTATTTGACGGAAATCTGATTTTTTTTTCTTTTCTTTTTTTAATTAATTAAAATCAATTTATTTTTTCTAAAGCAATTTTTCTACAAGTTTTTTTAACTAAAAACTGAAGAAAAAAAACGGAAATATTTTTTTTCCAGTTTTTACAAAATAACTGAAAAATATTTTCTAAAACAATATTTTTGTAAAAAAAAAATCTAAAAAGTAATTTTCTAAAGCAATATTTTTGTAAAAACTGGAAAAAAAACTGAATTTATTTTTACTAAAAATTGAATAAACGAAAAAAAATTACTTTAAAAAACTGAAAAATTATTTTTTAAAACAATGTTTTTGTAAAAACATAACTAAAATCTAAAAAGCAATTTTCTAAAGCAATTTTTTTGTAAAAACTGAAAAAACGAAAAAATATTACTTTAAAAACTGAAAAATTATTTTCTAAAACAATAATTTTTGTAAAATCTAGAAGAAGAAAAAACTGAAAAGCAATTTTCTAAAGCGGTAAAAACTGGAAAAACTGAATTTTTTAAAACTAAAAACTGATAAAAATAGAATATTTGTTTTTTTTTCCTTTCAGTTTTTACAAAATTATTTCTTTAGAAAATTGCTTTTTAGATTTTATTTATGTTTTTACAAACACAATTGTTTTAGAAATTATTTTTCAGTTTTTTTAAATCGATATTTTTCTAAAAACTGGAAAAAAATTTGATTTTAATTAAAAAAAAAGAAAAGAAAAAAATTACTATTTTCGTTAAAAAGGGGCATATTTGCTCAACTATTGGACGGTTTGGGCATATTTGCACAACTATTGGACGGAATGGGCATATGTGGGCCGAACTATAAACGACGGGCATATTTGTCCTATTTCGCATAGTTCACGGGCATATTTGGACCTTATCCGGTTTAAATTCTTTGAACATTGTTTTTATTGAAGATTAGGGTTTATGTCTTGTTTTAGTTAGCTTTGTTAATTAATTTTATTGACTAATTAGTTTAATTACTTTTGAATTTAGTTTAGTTAGATTTAGAATTATACTTTGTATGTCTTGATAGTTTAGTTCGAATCTAGAGTTTAGTTTATGAATTGAAATTTTAGTTTATAAATTGAAGTTTTAGGATATGAATTGAACTTTTGTGGATATGAGTTGAACCTTTAGGATATGAATTGAAATTTTTGTGTATGAATTGAACTTTTAAGATATAAATTGAGCCTTTAGGATATGAATTGGACTTTTAGTTTACGTATTGAAATTTTAGTTTATAAATTGAAATTTTAAGATATGAACTGAACTTTTGTGGATATGAGTTGAACCTTTAGGATATGAATTGAACATTTAAGATATGAATTGAAATGTTTGTATATGAATTGAACATTTAGGATATGAATTGAACCTTTACGATATGAATTGAACTTTTTGTGTATAAGTTGAACTTTTAGGATATGAATTGCGCCTTTAGGATATGAATTGGACTTTTAGTTTATGTATTGGAATTTTTATTTATAAATTAAAATTTTAGGATATGAATTGAACTTTTGCGGATATGAGATGAACCTTTAGGATATGAATTCAACCATTAGGATATTAATTGGACTTTTAGTTTATGTATTGGAGTTTTAGTTTATAAATTAAAATTTTAGGATATGAATTGAACTTTTGTGGATATGATTTGAACCTTTAGGATATGAATTGAACCTTTAGGATATGAATTAGATTTTTAGTTTATGTATTGGAATTTTAGTTTATAAATTGAAATTTTAGGATATAAAGTGAAATTTTGTGGGTATGAATTGAACTTTTAGGATATGAATTGAACCTTTAGGATATGAATTGAACTTTTTGTGTATGAGTTGAACTTTTTGGATATGAATTGAAATTTTTGTGTATTAATTGAACTTTTAGGATATGAATTGAGCATTTAGGATATGAATTGGAGTTTTAGTTTATGTATTGGAGTTTTAGTTTATAAATTAAAATTTTTATGATATGAATTGAACTTTTGTGGATATGAGTTGAACCTTTAGGATATGAATTGAACATTTAGGATATGAATTAGACTTTTAGTTTATGTATTGGAATTTTAGTTCATAAATTGAAATTTTAGGATATAAAGAGAACTTTTGCAGGTATGAGTTAAACCTTTAGGATATGAATTGAAATTTTTGGATTATGTATTGGAATTTTAGTTTATAAATTGAAGTTTTAGGATATGAATTGAAGTTTTGTGGATATGAGTTGAACCTTTATGATATGAATTGAACCTTTAGGATATGAATTGGAATTTTAGTTTATAAATAGAAATTTTAGGACATGAATTGAACTTTTGTGGGTATGAGTTGAACCTTTAGGATATGAATTGAAATGTTTGGATTATGTATTGGAATTTTAGTTTATAAATTGATGTTTTAGGATATGAATTGAACTTTTGTGGTTATGAGTTGAACCTTTAGGATATAAATTGAATTTTTTGTGTATGAATTGAACTTTTAGGATATGAATTGAGCCTTTAGGACATGCATTGAACTTTTAGTTTATGTATTGGAATTTTAGTTTATAAATTAAAATTTTAGGATATGAATTGAACTTTTGTGGATATGAGTTGAACCTTTAGGATATGACTTGAATCTTTAGGATACTAATTGGACTTTTAGTTTATGTATTGGAATTTTAGTTTATAAATTAAAATTCTAGGATATGAATTGAACTTTAGGATATGAATTGAACTTTAGGATATGAATTGAACTTTAGGATATGAATTGAACTTTAGGATATGAATTGAACTTTAGGATATGAATTGAACTTTAGGATATGAATTGAACTTTAGGATATGAATTGAACTTTAGGATATGAATTGAACTTTAGGATATGAATTGAACTTTAGGATATGAATTGAACTTTAGGATATGAATTGAACCTTTAGGATATGAAATGGAATTTTAGTTTATAAATTAAAATTTTAGGATATGAATTGAACTTTTGTGGATATGAGTTGAACCTTTAGGATATGAATTGAACCTTTAGGATATGAACTGGACTTTTAGTTTATGTATTGGAATTTTAGTTTATAAATTAAAACTTTAGGACACAAAGCTAGTGGACTTTTGTGGGTGCGAGTTGAACCTTTAGGATATGAATTGAACTTTAGGATATGAATTGAACAATGAATTGAAATTTTTGGATTATGTATTTGAATTTTAGTTTATAAATTAAAGTTTTAGGATATGAATTGAACTTTTGTGGATATGAGTTGAACCTTTAGGATATGAATTGAAACTTTAGGATATGAATTGGACTTTTAGTTTATGTGTAACAACTCGAACGGTTGTTTTGAGCCCTAGCGTGTCGTTCGGCAGTTTGAGGCCGTGAGCAGCTTCATTTCAGGTGTTATGACTTGTACGCATGGTCGGAATTGAATTTCGGGAAGTTCGGAGTTGATTTGGGAAGAGAATTCTCATTTCGGAAGCTTAAAATTGAAAGAATAAACTAGGATTGGATTTTTGAGTTAACGACCTCGAAATCGGGATTTGAAGGTTCCAGTATGTTCGTATGATGATTTTGAACTAGGTCGTATGCCCGGTTCGGGTTTTGGATAACTCGGGAGCGTTTTGGCGCCTATTGTGGAAGTTAGTATTTGGAAGAAATTTCTTAAGTTTGTCTTGAAGTGTATTTCAGTGGTTATCAATGTCCGTTTGGGATTCCAAGACTAGGAGTAGCTCCGTATGGTGACTCTAGAGTTGGGAGCTCAATCGGAAGTGAATTCGGAGGCCCGTAGATCATTTTGAAGCCATTTGGGTAAAGATAGAAATTTGAAGGTTTTTAAAAAGTTTGACAGCGAGTGGACTTTCTGATATCGGGGTCGGAATCCGACTTCGGAAGTTGGAGTAGATTCGTAATGTCAAATATGACTTGTCTTAAAATTTTGAGGTCAATGGGACGTGATTTGATAGGTTTCAATATCGGAAATAGAAGTTGGAAACCTCAAGGTTTATTAAGCTTTGATAGGAAGTCGTTTCGTGGTTTTGACGTTGTTTGATGTGATTTGAGGCCTCGAGCAAGTCCGTAATGTATTTTGGGACTGGTTGGTATGATTGGTTGGGGTCCCGGGGGCCTCGGGTGGATTCCGGGTGGCTAACGGATCGAATTTGGAATTTGAAGAAGAGCTGGACCTCCTGCTTCTGGTATTTCCTCTTCTGCGGATTTGGGACCGCAGAAGCGGCCCCGTAGAGGCGAAGAATTTAATCGCAGTAGCGGTTAGGACCAAAAGTGGAGAGGACCGCAGATGTGGTCGAGCAACCGAAGAAGCGGGACTGCTCCTGCGGTCGAAGAGTCGCAGAAGCGGATTGGAGGGCCTGGTGAGTTATCCGTAGAAGCGGAAGTGGAGATGCACCTGCAGAACCGCAGAAGCGGTCTGGAGGCCGCAGGCGCGGAAATAGCTGGAGGCAGAAAGGTTTTCTTAAAAGTCGAGAATTGGCCATTTCTCCCATATTTTCTTGGCTTGGGGGCAATTCTTGGAGGATTCAAGAGAGGAATTCATTCGTCAATGATAAGGTAAGCTAATCTCATCTATTATGAGTTAAATACATTGATTATGTATAGATTTTAGCATGTAGATGGGTAGAAAATTGAGGGTTAGAGGAAGACCTTGAATATTAGTTTTCTTGAATTTTTACCACGATTTTGAATACGGAATTAAGAGAAAATTATATATTTGAGTTTGTGAGTTCATAGGTAAACTTTATCTTCGAAAAATTTTGGATTTCGGGCATGTGGGCCTAAGGGCATTTTTGTCAACTTTTTTGTTCGGGGTTAGGAATTGTTACAAATTGGGTTGTAAAGTTAATTTATCATATATTAATGGATTTGTATGACCATTGGCTAGTTTTGGAACATTGTGTGTTGGTTCAAGCTTTCGGAAAAATATAAAGCGCCGGTTATGAGTCTTCGGAGCAAGGTGAGTCTCCTTTCTAATCTTGTGAGAGAGAATTTACCCCATATGTGAGCTAAATTGGTTATGTTCTCCTATTTGTGGGGGCTACGTAGGCACGAGGTGACGAGAGTCCGTGCGTAGATACTATTATGCTATTGTCCGGGTAGTCTAGGACCCAAAAGCATGCTATACTTGGGATATTTGCAATCTTATTGACATTTGAACTGTTAAAAATCCAATTGAACAGGTAAATGAATTTTAAAAAGGATTAAACTTCATTTTCTTAAATTGTTAAAAGAGGATTTGGTTTTAAGATAAAATATTCCCCGATAATTCTTAATTGATTGTTTGAACATGTATTCTTGTATGTGCATGTGTCGCATGGATGATTCGCGAGCAGGGTATTTATTTACTTTATGTTGACCGTGTCGCATGGATGATTTGCGAGCAGGGAAAATAGATGCATCTATTGGTTCGGGCCGTTCGACCCTCGGTAGTGCACATTTTATATTTCTGTTGGATCGGGCCGTCACCTCGGCAAGATATGCGCATGTTTATATTGTCTTTTGGCCTGACGTAAATTGATGAAGATAAAAGAAAAGAAATCTTGAAAATCCTTTGCTAATTATTAAAGGTGTTTACCTATTTTACAGCTTTGTGAACTAGAGCATGCTATATAAATCCATGAATTACTCACGTTTTAATATATTATTATTGGACCATTAGTAAGTGTCAAAGTTGACCATCTCGTCTCTACCCCTTCGGGATTAGGCGGGATACCCATTGGGTACACGTTATTTTCATACTCATACTACACTTGTTGTGCATTTTGTTGCACATGTATTTGTAACCCCAGTGGCCGACTTGGCATAGCGGCACGGATGATTCTGGGACTAGCCGAGCTGCATCATTCGAGACGGCCGCAGCTAGAGCAGTCCTTTCTAGTGTTCTCTATTTACTTCTTGTCCACTCTATTCCGGACGGATGTTGTATTTTATTATCTTATCATTAGATGCTCATGAACTTGTGATACCGGGTTCTGGGATGGTTTGAAGTATTGTATTAACTATTTAACATTTAAATTGGTTTGAGACTTTATTCTTTAAAATTTCTAAATATGGAAGGAAAATCCTAGATTTCAAAAGTGTTAAAAACTAGATTTTGATTAAGTAATTTGGTTGGCTTGCCTGACAGCAGTGTCTGGCGCCACCACTACCCTTAGAGGATTTTGGATTGTGACAACATGGTATCATAGCACTAGGTTCCCGTTGGTCTCACGATTCATGAGCAAGTCTAGTAGAGTCTCGCGGATCATTACGGAGACGTCTGTACTTATCCTCGGGAGGCTACAGGGCTGTTAGGAGTACGTCCCTTCTTGATTTCCTTATCGTGCGGTTCGATTCCTTTGAGGCTTATGTCTTTGATTCCTTCCTACTCAATCTTACGCGATGCGATCGCTTGTTGTAAATCAAAAATTGAAGGATTGTAATGGCACTACACATGTGGTGTGGGATAATTTTCCCGGTATAGTTGATTGGACTATTATAGTCGCATTATGCAGGGATATTCTATTGTTTCAGCTCAGTAGCAGAACTTCTATGAGCCCTGAGGCTAGGCACAGGTTTCCATGATGCTTACGAGCGATTATTCCGCAGTGTTATTGTGATGGTAGGATGTTTGCCCACGTGTCGGGGCAGTGAATGAATTGAAGGGAGGTTTACTCAGTGTGTAATCAAGGGATTCTGCATCTTATTCCCGGCAGGGGAAGGATAGTCGGACTAAGAATGGTCAGATGTGGGCTGGTGGAAGTATGAGACTTGGTATTTGCAAGCATGGTGGAGCTTTCTCCTATGAGGGGGTGTCGCGGTCCTGATTGAACGTACTAGGTTTGTCGATGTTATAATCTGCTACAATTGATGACGTCCAAATCCACTGCTAAAAAGCAATAGACACGGTCGCAGCAATATAATTTACCCAACTATGAGTCAGGGTCGAGTCCCACAGAGAACAATGTGTAGGTGATTAGGTATGTAAGAAAATTATCGCTAGTTCCGCAATGCCAAACACTAAGAATGTTGGTTGAAAAAATGTTTTATATCTATATGCGGAAATATAAAATAACCTAGAAAGCAAGTAAAATGATCAACGGCTACACGTATGGTTACATCGGGAATTACACTCAAGTAACGATCCAATGTAAATACGATTTCACAAATATGAGCGAGTTTATGTTAATTAGCCACGGATAATAGTTCTTAATTAGCTTCTTCCGAAGACTAACAAGACTTCCTAATTGAATTATCCCTAAAACAATTAGAATATTAAGCACATCCGGAATGGCTACAAGTAGTTCTATCCTATCCCTAGGTAGAATATATAAGATGAGGGTTAAAGCCTCAAGTTCTTGTTAATTAATCTTTCCCAACCCCAAATTATCTTTTCCAAAATTAACCCGAAGTTAATGGGCGAATCCTAGGGTTAGCTAATCCCTTTGGAAACATTAAAGAACAAGAATAATTAAAGCAACAATAACTCACTTCATAAATAGATAAAAATCATTCAATACATAAGCACAACAAGGTATTTAATCCACACTTTAAACATGAATATTCCCATAAACAAGATTCAAGTGTTGGAAATAAATACTACAGACTTATATATTCAATACAAAGCAAGGAAATGAAGAAATAAACATAAATGGGTAAGAAAATCTTAACCACAAGCTTCAATCTTCAATACCCAAGTGTGTATGCAAAAACCCTAGCTTCCAAAAATGTTCTCCCTAGTTCTAAGAACTGAAAATAAGCTAAATATCCTGAACATATCTGCTTGGTCGTGTATAAAAATGGTTTGGGGATTACAAGCATGAAATTCCAATTCTGCCCAGAACTGTCCCAGATTTTATACACTGTGATCGCGTGAATAGGCCTGTGATAGCGGATAACGATCAGCTGAATCACTGTGATCGCGTGAAGAACCATGCGATCGCATATAATCATTTGCTAATCTTCTGCGATCACGTGAGGCCCAACTGCGATCGCGTTCCATGGCCGGTACACTTTTCCTTAGTGCGATCGTGTGTTTTCAAATGTGATTGCGTTCTTCTTTTCCCCAGTGTACTGCGATCACGTTCCTTTTGATGTGATCGCGTAGAGTACTTTATCAGCAGTCTTTTTTCCAATTTTTATCACAATTTGACTTGATTTCTTTCATTTCTTCTTCAAATCACATAACACCTGAAAATTGCCAATAAACTTCATAAAATGTCCTAGTTTCCTACCAAAATTCTGCAAAAGTTTAAATATTAAGAGGAGATAAGTTGGTAAAATACCAACTTATCAACAATTCGCCTTTATGGCAAGATATTGTGAAATAGTATTGGAGATATAGCTGTCAAATATCGCCTAGTGCGGTGGTTTAAGATCGAATCAGAATTCCTAATATTGACAGATCGATAAAGATGACCCTTGGAAAGGTTTAAAAGTTAGCAGCTATTGTGGGTTCAAGTGCCACGAAGATAGAGTTTATTTAAGGCAGCAAATGAGCAGCAAAGTTTGAGGAAAGACATGTGGGAAGTGTCAGGTGGTGTCAAAATATCCTAGAAGGCCAGGTATATGAAGAAACGATCAAGTAGTTGATTGAAGAAGCGAGTTTTCCCAAAGTGGGAGAGTGGCAGATGTTGCATATGGGCTTGGTAGTAGGATAACTACGCACCAAATAAAAGTTTGGAATGATCTTGGATTTTAGCGACTGGGCATTGAAGTCTGCAGATGTAAATTGAAGTATGGGCCATTATGCGGCAGGAAATTTGGTATAACGGGAAGGAGCTACTTGAAATGAAGAAGGGCGCAGCATAACTCTGAATTGGAAAAGGTGTTGCCTCAAATTTAATTGATGTCCACGGGGGGCAAATGGACTGGTACAGCTAGAGAGTAAGCTTGGACTTAGGAGGGTTATTTCATGTGAGTAAGTTAGTAGTCGCATGGTTGGCGAAGCTTCTGCAAAGAATTATATTGGTTATCCAACGAAGATATCGGTCATGCAAATGCGTATGATGATTCAGAATATGAAAGATAGGGATTTGCAGAAAGATTCGGAGAATTTGCGGCAGATGATTGCGTAAGGTTATGTCAACAAGAGATAAAGGATTCTGGTGAGTTCCAGAGTTGTGTAATAGTGGCTCCAAGCTAAGTGGGAGAGTCCCACAGCCTAAGATTGGGTTGTATGGTTAACTACTTGCGAGGTTTCCGTTTGTCTGCATATCGATGGGTTATTTCATCTACGGGAAAGGACCATAAGTGGTAAATTGAGTGAATGCATTATTGGAGGCATGCTATGGTTGGCCTTATTGGCTCATGTTTGGACTTGGGAAAAGGTTCAGAATTTATGCCTTGTATAGATACAGGTTTCAGATGAAGTGATTTTGCCGGGTGATTTGCTGAGAGAGTATTCGTATGTTATAAGATTTATGGAGTGAATTATATTCTGGACCGAGTCAAAGGGAGTGGCTCTCAATTATGGTCCTAGTAAGTTCAGAAGTTAAAGTGTGGTGCCCAATGATTTTGAGCCTATGAGTACAGTTAAGAATCAAGCTTTGTAGCAGCTTATGAGAAGGTGCCCAGAATTTTCTATGATATTTTAACTTGTGGTGTAGCATTTGAGTGATATGAAATAGTTCGTAGGAATTGAGACAGCCTGGTCTCGTGATTCAAGGTCACTTGGGGTGAGTGTAGATGGAGTATGTTATGTGTTGAATGGAGTTAGTATTATTTCCAAGGTAAGCAAGGATGAATTGGAATAAGGTAGAATGATTAGCCATAGTTGAATTGGCATATTGGGGCCAGCGATTAGTTCATTCCGCGTGATCAAGTTATGTGTATAACTTGTGGCGGTACGTGTGAGGCTTGTCAGCCGCCGTAATTGATGTTACCCAGAAGCATTCTTTTGTTATGGCTTGTTAAGTTGAATCGGATTCCGAAAGGGCTATGGTGGCTTGAACCACTACTTGCAGATTTGTATATTCTACGGTTATGGGAATTTCCCTGTGTGTTGCCACGATTCTCCTGAAGTGAGTTAAGTGCAAAGTTCTTATATGATGAAGTGTTAAAATATTAATGATTTCGGAGTACGATGCAAATCGTGTCCTATCGTATGTTGCCACGTTGGGTGCAATGAGTAGCATGGAAATTCGAAGTGAGGATCCAGGTTGCAGTTTGGTGCTGGTAAAGATGTCACGAGCTCGGATGAGCAAGAGAATGGTGGAATTTAAAGCTAGTTGGTATTGTATTCAGCGTCACTTGAGATCGATGTGTTGTGAAAGAGTCTTTGCATCATGGTTAAGGATTCTTGATCGCTTTTCGGCGTTCGTACGGACCCGTTATTTATTTTGGAAGATTGTGGGAGTGTTTCCCACGGGAAGATTGTATAAGCGTGACATTTAGTCACTTGATTGACTAAAGATCTAAACTAAGTATGAGGATTGTGGAAATATCATTAATTTGAGAATTTATGCCTGGTGGGCACTTTGTTTATTGGGTTACAAACTGAGGAGGTTGATCCGGTTATGATGGTTGTTCTTATGTGTTATGAGGAAAAGTGAGTTACTATGGAGCTTTGAAAGGTTATTAGCCAAGTTGGTGCAATCAGAAATCGGCTTGAGATCAGTGGATTGATTTACACGTGAACAGGGTTTTATATTAGGCCAGTTGTGTTCGTTTCAGCGAGCGTTCCTTATGGAGGAACAATCGGGGTGTTATTTTGTCATCCGTTATTCCAGGTAATGATGTATTGCGCCGTCTGATTTATGAGACGCCTTTGTAAATTTTTATGTGTTGAGGCTCCGCGTGGCGGTGATGTTATATGTGCTTAAGTTTTGTAGCCTATAGGGCTATGTGTTTTCTCAGGGATGGTATTATACACTTAGTGTATTTATGACCAATATTCGGTATTTTGTTGTAATGAGCAATGTAGCTTGGTGTGCATCTCCTTATGTGAGTTCCATGTGTGGATCGGGTGGCACGCCACCATGGGTATGTTAGTCGGATCGAGTTGTGCGTCGCAACAGTGTGATGTTCAGTACAGTTCACCTATTTGCCTTTATGTGTTCTGTTTCCCATTTTTCGAGGAAATCTCGTTCTAGTTGTGAGCCCATGTCGCATGTATGATTCACTAGCAGGGTGTCCGTTTAGCATGTTGCCCGCGTTGCATGTATGATTCACGAGAGGGATAATGAGATCTCCTTTTCAGAGTTCGTTTTCCTTTTGTATCATATCCTAATCGGTAGTCTATTGGCACATTGAACAATCCTACACTCATTTCCTCTTTGTCTGGTGGAGCTATTCCCAGACAGTCTGAGAGGTGGCATCATATAGGACTCTTGATTGTGTTCGAGGTGGCTTATTGCCTAAGCAGTTCGTACTGGGTGAGACAAGATTATTGGATTTAGGATCAGTGCAATTTAATTATATGCAGTATATTACAGAGCAAATATCATTATTTGGTTCAGAATATGGTAACGTTTCTTGTCAGAAATATAGACTCAATGATTGGTTGACTCGGCAGTTGATTATGAATTTTGGCATATCTCATACGTCGTGGCGGTATTGTAAGAGTTAAAGTAGGACTTGCGTGTGTCATGAGGTGTAATGGGAGCATCTGATTCGTTGAATTTTGGCTAAGTTTATGAGAAAATATTATCGTGGTCTTATGGATTAAGTGTTGCAAAGTTATGTAGTCATGTTTGAGTAAAGCGTGTAGTGATTGATATGGTGATCGTATGTTGGAAACACGCCTGGCATAGAATTTCGGATGTTGGAATCGGGCTCTAAGGCTTATTTTCTTGAATATAAGGGAATATCTTCAGAATTTATCGAGCTACTTTGGTCAGCTAAGTTGTGGTAGCACGGGAAGGTGCATGAGGTGCTAAACAGTGATTTCAAACTATTTCAGTATAGTTCTCAGCATGTTCGAGGACGAATGTATGTTTAAGTGGGAGAAATTTAACGACTCGACCGGTCGTTTTGATCTCTAGCGCGGCGTTCTGAAGTTTGAGGCTACGAGAAGCTTCATTTCAAGTGTTATGACTTGTACGCGTGGTCGGAATTGAATTTCGGGAAGTTCGGAGTTGATTTGGGAACAAAATTCTCATTTCGGAAGCTTAAAGTTGAAATAATGAACTAGGATTGGATTTTTGAGTAAACGACCTCGGAATCGGGATCTGAAGGTTCCAGCAGGTTCCTATGATTATTTCTGACTTGAGCGTATGCTCGGTTTGGGTATTGGATAACCCGGGAACATTTTGGCGCCTATTGTGGAAGTTAGCATTTGGAAGAAATTTCTAAAGTTTGGCTTGAAGTTCATTTCAGCATTATCGATGTACATTTGGGATTCCGAGATTGGGAGTAGCTCCGTATGGTGATTCTGGAGTTGGGAGCGCGATCGGAAGTGAATTCGGATGTCGGTAGGTCATTTTGAAGCCATTTGGCTAAAGATAAAAATTTAAAGGTTTTTTAGAAGTTTGACCGGGAGTGGACTTTTTGATATCGGGGTCGAAATCCGATTCCGGAAATCGAGGTAGGTCTGTAATGTCAAATATGACTTGTGTGCGAAATTTGAGGTCAACCGGACACGATTTGATACGTTTAAACATCGGAAATAAAATTTGGAAATCTCAAGGTTCATTAAGCTTGGATTGGAGGTCGATTCGTGGTTTTGACGTTGTTTGATGTGATATGAGGCCGCGAGCAAGTTCGTAATGTGTTTTGGGACTGGTTGGTCTGATTGGTTTGGGTCCCGAGGGCCTCGGGTGGATTTCGGGTGGCTAACGGATCGAATTTGGAATTTGAAGAAGAGTTGGAGCTGCTGTTTCTGGTATTTCCGCTTCTGCAGATTTGGGACCGCAGAAGCTGCCCCACAGAGGCGAAGAATTTAACCGCAGAAGTGGTTAGGACCAAAAACGGAGAGGACCGCAGATGCGGTCGAGCAGCCATAGAAGCGGGACCGCTCCTGTGGTTGAAGAGTCACAGCAGCGGAAGTGGAGACGCACCTGCGGAACCGCAGAAGTGGTCTGGAGGCCGCAGGTGCGGAAATAGCTAGAGGCAGAATAGTTGTTTTAAAAGTCAGGAATTGGCCATTTCTCTCATATTTTCTTGGCTTGGGGGCGATTCGTGGAGGATTCAAGAGAGGAATTCATTCATCAATGATAAGGTAAGATAATTGTCACGACCCATTTTTCATAAATAGGTCATGATGGCGCCTAACACCATAGTCAGGCCAGCCAAATTGCGGAAATATGATCAAGTCCCCATTCTTCCCCCTTTTTCCCAAGTCATTATAATAAAAATCTTTTTCCAATTAAAGCCATAATCAGTAAATATTGATAAGTTGTAAAAACAGTCATACAACCCCAAAAAAAATACCGTCTACTACTGAGTGTGTGCCAGAACCTGGTGTCACAAGCTACGGGCAACTAGTAGAATATACATAACATGAATAATATCCTATCCTACTGTCTGAATCAGGATAGACAGAAATAACAAAATACAAGGAAGACTTCTTCGGCTGCGAATCGGCAAGAAGGAGGTGCAGCTCACCGTAGAAGCCCCAGAAGCGCTCACTGGTATGCACCAGAGTGATGTCCGGATCCACCTGCCTCAAACCCTGTACAATTAAGTACATAAGTGTAGTATGAGTACATAAACAATGTGTACTCAGTAAGTATCCCGTCTAATCTCGAAGAACTAGAGACGAGAGGTCGACTCGATACTTACAAGGGTCAATTAACATATATATGTATATATATATATGTAAATATATATATATGTAAATATGATATTATCAAACATGGAATTTGCATGTAACAGCAGATTATAGCATGTAGTATAAGCCAAGAATTTTATAAACATCAAGTTTATAATTCATCAAATGAGATAATGGCAAAACAAAGCGTGTATAAGTGTTTCCACAATTATAATGTGCACATAATACCGAGGCGACGGCCCGAACCAACAGAAATAAAGTGTGCACTTATCGAGGGTCGACGACGCGCCTATAGATGCATCTATTCATACCGAGGCGATCGGCCCGATCCATAAATAAGAGTGAAATATCAAGCTCACATACATGACATATAAATGTTCAAAAACACCAAATCAAACTCAATTAACTATAGAAATATGCTCATATCCTCCTCTTTAAGTCTCTAGTACATACTAGGTGTTCATGACAACAATAACATAAGGGATATATTTAATAGGCATGTTGTAGGTCCTAAGCTACCCAGATATTTAACATAGTAGTAGCTACGCACGGGCTCTCGTCACCTAAAACGTGCGTAGTCCCAGCATTTAGCAACAAATACTCAACATAAAACCTAAGGGGATAATTTCCTCTTACGAGGTTAGAAAGGAGACTCACCTCGCTCCGAAGCGCTCTTTCAATCACAAGACTAGGCTCCAAGCTCAATTCGAAGCCAAAAAAGCACCAACTAGTTTAAATAAGGCAAGAACTAATCAATAAATGCTCACAAGGTTGAATTCTAACTAATTAAGTGATTTCCCAACCTATCCCGCAAGTTTCCTAAATTCCGACCCCGGGCCCACGTGCCCGAATTCCGATATTTTTTGAAGGAAATTATTCTCTATACCCTAAGAATTACTAGTATGTGAATTTTAGTTCATTACATAACTAATTAGGTGGTCAAATCATAATTTTACCAAAATCCTAGGTCTAGCTCTAACCCTTGATTTTATTTGATGTTTTTGTGTTAAATCTACCTAATGTTCATGTATTTAAGCTAAGAGTGAGTGGGGATTACTTACCTTGTGATGTTATGTTGAAACCCTCTCTTTGAAAGCTCAAAAATCGCCCCAAAATCAGATGAGAAATGAGAGAAAAGGGGTTGGAGTTCGTATAATGAACTCCTGGCCCAGCGATTTTCGCTTCTGCGGGCATATTTCCGCACCTGCGGAGTCCGCTTATGCGGTCATTTAGACGCTTATGCGGTTCGGGGAGGAGTTGACTAGCCCGCATCTACGGTTGTTTGTCCGCATAGGCAGGACCGCTTCTGCGGTCCCAACGGCCGCATCTGCGATTCCCCTTGCCTTCTCCCTTTTCGCTTCAGCGGTCACCGCTTCTATGGTCAAAGAGCCGCAGAAGCGGTTTTGACAGAAGCAGCAATGTTGTTTCTCTTCAAATTCCAACTTCGCTCGAACATCAACCATTTGACGCTCGGGGTTCCCGAGCCCTGCCAGAACATACCGACAAGTCTGAAATCACGAGGCGGACCTAATCGAACCCTCGAAACACCCAAACCAACACTAAATCAAGGAATCGAACCCCAAAACCAGTTGATCCAACTTAATGAAAGTCAAGTTCAAAATTTTCTATCAACGGGTCAAAATGCCCTTAAACTACTCGGATTGACACCAAATTTTGCGGGTAAGTCTTAACTAATATTTCGGACTCGTACTAAGTTTCGGAATTGAAATCCGAACCCGATACCTACGAAAACAATGATTTCTTATTTTATTAAAATCTTTGAAACTTAAACTTAACAATTTTACATAAAAATTCATTACTCGGGCTAGGGACCTCGAAATTCGATTCCGGGCATACGCCCAGGTCCCATATTTTCCCACGAACACTCAAAATTGCCGGATTGCGATTCTGGGTCTGTTTTCCCAAATTGTTGACCGAAGTCAAACTTGGCCTTTTTAAAGAAACTTAAAGAAGTAACTAGGCTTAATCTTGCCCGAAATTCTTCTAACTTCCGAACCACCTGCTCCCGCAAGTCAAAATTTAGCTAAAGCAAACGCGGAAAGTGTTATTGAAGGGAACGGATTTCGAAAATGCAAAATGACCAGTCGGGTCGTTACACTAATCCCACCTATTATGAGTTAAATACATTGATTATGTATAGAATTTAGCATGTAGATTGGTAGAAAATTGAGGGTTAGAGGAAGACCTAGAAAATTAGTGTTCATGAATTTTTTACCATGCTTTTGAGTATGGAACTAAGAGAAAATTATATATTTGAGTTCGTGAGTTCGTGGGTAAACTTTATCTTCGAGAAATTTTGGATTCAGGGAACATGGGCCCAAGGGCATTTTTGCTAACTTTTCGTTCAGGGTTAGGAATGTGCGCACGTGATTTTTTCCCTAAGCAAAATATTCCCAAACTTCCCAAAAATAATTTTTTCTATCATTATTTTGCAATTTTGTGAATTTTTGTAATATTTTCTTATAATTGTTGCATTTTATCTGTGCATTTCAAATCATATGAAAATACAAAATGTATTTGACATTTGTTTTCATATTTTTAGGATTGGTTAGTAGTAAAATTATTTACATATAAAGAAAATGACAAAAACTAATTCTTTATATTTTTATATTTAATTTGTGGAATTTATTTTAATTTTAGTTTAAAATTAGAAATTAGTTGATTTTGGAAATTATATAATATCATATTAGAGTCAATTGGGTCTTTGATTTTATTTGTTGTCATTTTAATAAAAACCAAAAATAAAATACAAAAACTAAAAAAAAAAAGAGAAAACAATAAAAGGAAAACAAAAGGAAGAAGTGGGCTGCTCGAATTGGGCCACTATCTCTTTGTTTTTCATCCCAGTTGCTTTCCTCCAAAATCAATTCGGACAAGGCCCAAATCCGCCCTATACCCGGTCCAAATAACCCATCTCCAGAGACGCCCAAACAATGTCGTATCATGGCAAACAATCACGGCCCTTCATCCTCTCCCATCCAATGGCCATTATTCAATTGGGGCAATTAAATTTAAATATCCTAAAATCCTAAGAAACCTAGAGACCAGTTGCTCCTTCCTCGTACCTCTGCTACCTCGCCAGCTCCGCCGCCAGAAATCGCCTCACAGCGGCGGTCGGTGTGAGCACGTGATTTTTACCCTAAGCAAATTATTCCAAAAGTTTCAAATAAAATGATTTTACAATTTTAGGAATTTTGTTGCATTCTTTGTGTTAATTGGTCCCATAATAACTCGTATTAAAAATACAAAAATATGCATATGCATTAGGATTTTTAATTTTTACATTTTTAGTATTAATGCATTTTGGAAAACAAATTAAAGAAAAATCAAAAATAGCATCTTATTGTTTTAATTGAAAATTACTACAAAAATAGTTATTAAATAATTTTTAGACTTTAATTAATATAATTGTTAGTTTAATCTCTCAATTTTATAAAATCAAGAAAATACAAAATATATATATGATATATTACAATTTTAAAAATAAATACAAAAACACAAAAGAAATAATATACAAAGTATAAAATAAAAACAAAGATAAAATGATTTAAAGAATTGGGTTGTTTGGTTTGGGGCCCAAAACACCCCTAAAAACCTGGCCCAATTCTGCCCCAACCCATAGCCGAACAAGTTCCCTGACCCGACCCGTTCCCACATATACACGCAAAATACAATTCTGAGACCCTAGAGTCCCTAACCCACGAACTATTCCTCTTCTTCCTTCAAACACACCCGAATCCAGTCCCATTTGAGGTCAAATTCA
>MU739618.1:1451-34257 GCA_026770625.1 Nicotiana glauca
GTGTATATATATATATATATATAGATATATATATATATATATATATATATATATATATATATATATAATAGGAGAAGCAAATCCATATTATTATGCCAAGTGTCAAAACAATAATTAAACATGTGTCCAATTTTATGACAAGCCTCCAACTAATTTGGAGGTTAAAACATAATTTAAAATAAAAAATTTAAAATATGCTAATTCAATTTACATCAACATGAGTCCCCCATTTTTTGGGCTGTTTCTTTTATTTGTTAAAAGAACTTTAAAAAATTTAAAACTTCTAATTTAGTTATATGTACACGTTTTATTGAGTCCCATGTTTGTTGGGTGGTTTTTTTTTCTTTTAATTTGTTAAACCTGAAAATCTATCTATATATAATAGGAGGGGCAAAGATAGATTATGATGACAAGTGGAATAACATTAAATTAAAATTGGTAAGCTTTTTGGACAATTCTCCAATTTTATTGGAGTTTCAAATTTATTTAAAAAAAGTAAAAATTTTAAAGAATGCAGTTATGTTGAATTTTTTTTAAATTTTTTTATATTTTAAAATAGAATAGGAACTCCAAACCTAGCCATTTATTTCTGCCAATTCCAAAAGTTTTATGTTAAATTCAAAATTATTTAAAAAAGAGAAATTTTTGAAGAAGGCAGTTATTTTGAATTTTTTTCTTTTTTCCTTCTTTTAAATAGAATAGGAACTCCAAACCTAGCAGTTTACTTCTACCAATTCCAAAAGTTTTATTTTGATTTTTGTTAAACATGTAAAAAATGTCGATCGCCATCTGCTTACCTTTTTGGTGGAAAAAATTGCTTTTCTTTTTCACTGATTCTATAACTTCTCACACAAAGTTGAGTCAACTGCTTTTCTTTTTCAAGCACAATACAACTTTAAACTAAGTTCAATTTGCAATTTGACATGAAAAATCAGAAGAAAATCGTAAGAAAAAATAAAATAGGAATAGGGAAAGTCTGAACTGCTTTTTAATTCTTTTCATCCGATAACAATGGTATTATTGGTATGAACTTTTGCCCTCTTTTTTCTTTGTTTGGCTTACATTAAATTTTTCTTCTATAGAACTTTTTAGATATGTACTGCTATATTGCCAGGTTGTGACAGAAATTATGGACCACAACGATTTCGGTCTAACATTTTCCCAAGCAAAAGAAAGTAGACCGAAACTCTTACCATGTAGGCATACAAGTGCTTTGTAACTGTAGCAATACGTAAGTGCTTTGTAACTATAGCAATACAAAGGAAAAGAACTTTGTAATAGAAAGATTTTAACTTGAATTGTGTTGGAGTCCTTAACAAGAACAACTGAAACTTTATTAAGATATTTTTTTTTTTGGGTAGAATAATCTTCCGATATAAGATTCAAACTTGTAATTTAATTTTTTTAACACTAATGTGAGGAAAAATTGATGTTTATGTCAACCAACAAAGGGACCGAGAACATTCAGAGTGTCGAGGCAGAATTATCATCAACTCGGAAACTTATTATACAATCAGATGGATCTACTCCAAAATTTACACAATTGTACATTTATGATACAAAAATGACATTGAAAATAGAATCCACACTATCAGGTTAGTAAAATTCAGTACTTATTTTTTTTGTATGGATGAAGGTTTCAGAAATAGCCATTTTGACCTTCTTTTCTTGAACTGCCTTAATTGTGAGGATGCCTATTCTGTTGGGTGTGGCACAGAAGAACCTCAACTATTTTCTTTGAATTTTTTTATTAAATGTATTTATTCTATTGTTGCTTTGTTATCTGATGTCAATTTGTGTCACAAGCGATCTTTTTCAACATTATATTCAAATGCATGTATATCCTTATTAAATTCAAATACATATTCCTTAGTCCTCTAAAGACTCTTGGTGAAAATCAGTTATTTGCGGTTCAGCATGTGTTGTAGGTATGTGTCATTCACATTTCTTTATGAAACTTGTGCTTTTAAGGACCATAAAATGCTTATTCAAAATGCAAGAACTTTGGGGCGATACAAAAATTAGCAAATTATGCAGTTCACTTTGACCAAAGTTGGTGTGTATTTTGATTTACTTTCTGTAAAATTAAAATTGTATTGATTTCAAATTAAACTTATACCTTTTTAAAAATTTTACAGGTGAAAACTATTACATTAGCATAACTCAACACATTATTATTATTATTATTTTTCATCTTGACAAGCACAAAACAGAATACCGCGTTGGTCAAGAGCAAGAAATAGAGATGCCAAGGTAAATTTGGTTGACATCAAGTCTATAAGTTATTCTTAAAAATTTTCAATAGTCTATGGGTCATTAACATTTGTATTTCTTCGTGCAAGTAGGCAAAGACTTATCTAAGAATGGTGAAGTCCAAGAATTTGTTTTACAGCATTAGCCTGAAGCTTTAAGTAAATATTAGTTATGCTATATCTTGATTTTCTCTTTGTTGAAACATATATTATACGCGGATTATGTACTTAAATATTATAAAGACAAAAAACTTCATAATATATAACAAGCCAATAAATATTATAAAACCGAATTTTTATCATGTTTCTTTGTGACTACCGTATTATTCAAGTAAATTTGGTTACTACTTTTTATTTTCATAAATAATGCGCGGGTACAAATACTAGTATATTAAGTATAGAGGCGTCTACTATTTTATTTCAAAAATCCTACAAAACTTCCCCTTTTCAGAGACCCAAATAACTGATGTCGTTGTCTCAAATTCATAAAATTGGTAAGGTTCTCATGAAATCGCAGCAATTTTCTAGGAATTCTGCCATCTTCTTTTGGACTCTTTTCATATACCTTTTTAGCATTAGGATCAATTTATCAAAATTCAGAGTCGGTGCTTAATTAGCAGATACTACTGATTATTTCTAGATTGTTCTTAGATCGATTTAGAACTCTAAACATGACAGATACTACTGATAATTCTCAAACTTCTAATCGAGGTTATTAAGGTGCGAGTAAGTATTTTTTTTCTCCTGTGATTTCCGTTCTATTATGTTAACTGGATTAAATTTCATGCCTTTAGAATGTTTGTGACCTTTTTCTTTTATTATTATGTATTGAAGTTTGTTGTGTTTGCTGATGAATGGTTTGGAAGTGGTAGTTAGGATTTATTTATGAATTTAATATTTCTCTGCTTATGTTATTGGTAGTGGGGTGTTGAAATTGAATTTGGGGATACAATATTAGTATCTACTTTATTTTTTATTTTTATGTCACTTTGTATTTGCAGTTTCTATTAAATTTCAGTGGTTGGTTATTCTGCTAGTGAATTTTGTCTTTTGCTTATTTCTAATATGATTCTTTTACTGTTCTGTTATGTCCACCAGAGAGGACAAAGCGTTGGAACTGTTGCACTAAATAACCATAAGCTCATTATTCATGAAGGACTTGCAATGTTGGATCCCTCAAGAAGATGACATTCTGCTTTTCAGTAAGAATATGAATATTAGTACTATTTATAAGTCCATGAGAAATGTAGCATGATCATTAGCCAAATATAGTCTGTGAATTCGAGTTGATTGTGGTTCTAATCCTTGTAGGCCGGTTAATAGGATCATCTCCTTCAATAGGGATAAATGAATATGTAGTTTGTATTACTTGTCACTAAATCAACACACTAGCATGACTATTAACACTGAAATACACTACTAACAAGATTACCGTGCAGGTGCTCAAAATGACTTGCACTAGGAGCATACTCAAGGGTCGTCATCCTTGTCAAAGGTTATCTCTTCACTATATCAATGAGATCAAGAAAATTCTTGTGATTCACTTGTCAATCTACGCAAATAATTTTAACAGAACATCATGTCAAACTACAACTAAAATGTAATGCTTATAATTAAAGGGAGTAGGAAGAGGAAAACGACAAAGAGGAATTTTCCTTTTGTGTTGCATTTATTTTAACTGAACAGATGTATGTGTGTTCAAGCACCTTTTGCATTTTCTTACTTTATGAATCACTTGTTTACAAGTGTGGCTTGTGTTTCTGGAAGACTTGAAGTTTCTTATTGTCTTTTTCTTTTTGATAAGTAAGTTCATTGTTCTTCTTTGTTTGTATGATGGAAGTTCTTAAGCTGCATAGGTTCTAAAATTCCATGTGATTCCATTTGCCATATAATTTCTATAGAAGTTGTCTGCTAACTGATTTTTGTTACTTAATCTTTTTTAACTTCTAAT
The DNA here is from genome assembly GCA_026770625.1 of Nicotiana glauca. Classification (NCBI taxonomy): domain Eukaryota; kingdom Viridiplantae; phylum Streptophyta; class Magnoliopsida; order Solanales; family Solanaceae; genus Nicotiana; species Nicotiana glauca. The sequence continues at coordinate 5,655 of MU739618.1, forward strand.
TTATGCCTTTATTGGATTTATGTTAGGTTGATATGAAAAAATTAGAGTCAAGAAAAGGACAGTCTTATGCAAAGGGTGTTGCCATAGAGATTCCAGTTGCCTCTTCGCACGGAGGCTCACTAAGTGAACTGTTGTGAATTGGTGTTCTTGTAGTCAGCATTGGTCTTTATTTATAGCTAGCATTCAGTTTGTTCTGAAGATGATCAAGGATAAAAATTTGTATTCTATGAGAACCATTACCGAATGATGGTGCAAATTTCTTTTGTAAGGTATGATATTGTAATATCAAAATTATATGATTGACTGAAATATATGAAAAGCTAATGTTCTCTATGTATATTTTAATGAAATTTCTATATATGAAGAAATGACGAATAATATTTGCTGACATTTCTTTATATGTCGGAAATTTATTGAGCCTATATTCAAATAGGTGACATTTTGATAAAAGTCGTTGATAAGTGTCATTATTTATTTGCTAACATTAATTTAAATGTCGGAAAATTCCCGACATCGAAATTTACGACATTTGATATAAATGTCGGTAAAGGATTTTGTGACATTTATGTGACTTACGACGACATTTAAAAAATATCGTCGTAGTCCTATTTTCTTGTAGTGCAATAAAATGTAAATAAAGGAAAGGATTCACCCGATCTTGAGCGAGGCGGATCCTCTTTCACTTGATAAAGATAAAGATGAATGATAGACAAATACACAAATCTTAGGATCCTTTTTGGATCTCATGAAGTTTTTGGATAACAGATCCTCTTTTTCTCTTTTAAGAGATGTGTTTTCCTATTTTCTAGAGAGAGGGAGAGAGAGAGCCCCCCTTATTTATGAGGTGATATTCATAGAAAATCCTAAAAAATGTACAATTTAGAGTGAATATTCGGTAGAATATTCCTTTTGAGTATTTCAAAGCAAACTAGTTGTTTGATGACGGTCCGACCTTGGATATTGATGACGGTCCGACCTTATGACAGTCCGACCTTAGCTATCAATGACGGTCCGACCTTGGCCTGTCTGACCACGACCTTGTGTCTCCGATCTAATTTTGACCCATACACTAACTGACCGGAATCAGAGCCAAATTAACACAATGAGAGGCTATTCCTGGTTATCTGGATTCTGGCTTGCAACCATCATAGAAAAGGTAGATATCTATGGCTTGGCCATTGTGATCTTAGACATCTAGTGTGGAAGGAATCATTTCCAACAATCTGAACCTGAGGATGAGAGGGTATCTTCAAGCTTTTCAAGGCAAAGGCAGAGGAAGAATAACTAGTCGATCAGATTGATGAACACAGTGAAGCTATGTAGTGTTACAGAGAAGTCATACAGACGTTGCAGGTCATGGAGGGTGTTGCTGGACGTTGAAAAGAAGCTAACTATAGCTTTCTTAACCCACAAATAGAAAATGAAACATTAATCAATTCTGCAGTTTCAGCTTCATTGGTTCCTTCAATCATGTCAGGCTCAAGGAGAGTCGAAAACGATTGGAAAGCATTCTAGTTCCCAGTTGCTATGAATTGCAGCTTTCTTTCTACTTGTAGTTTTCTTCCCATTGTTAACATAGTTAAAGCCTAAAGGGGTTTCGTTTTTAATATTATAGCATATATTACTTAATAACTGTGATATTATCAGGAGGGTAGAAGGAAAGAAATGAATTTTCACTGCACATTCCAGGTTTAAATTTATCATTGCAATCTAAAACCAATTCACATTCTTCCCTTACCTAGCTTCTCTTAGAGGGGTGGGAAAGAAAAGGAAGGGCTGATGTAAGCTTTTATTCGTTGCTCTTTGGGAGTTGATGGTTTGAAGAAAAAGGACAAATAAATAAGTGAATTTATATACCATCAAACCTTTATATAACAGTCTTGTTTTTTGGGCTTCTATAGTGAAATATTGTTATAGAAGATACATTATAGGGGTGTTCATAAAAATCCGAAAAATCAAACCAAACCGACCAAAAATATCGATACTTTTTGGTTTGGTTTGATTTTGGATTTGAAATTTAAAAACCGATCAAATTAGGTTTGATTTTGGTTTTAATCAAAAAAATCGAACCAAACCGAATATAGGAGTAGCTATTTTAAATTTATAATTACACCTATATATATGTATACTTTTATACAAAGTTTCAAAATTTTTATAGTAAATGTTAATCGTTTGCACTTTTAGTACAGTTCTTTACCTTTACATTCTAGTTTGATTGGTAATTTTTCTTTGTTAAGTGTAAGAATCTATTTCATGTTAAAAATAATATATTTTTAATTGAGTCCTTAAATTATTCATCACTATTTGATTCAATTATCATCAATATATCTTGGTAAATAATAGATTTCTCAAATGGCAATTGATTTGATAATGTTACGTTAAAAATGTGGTTGTCGAAATATGTGTTTGGTAGTGTATGTCTTATATTTAAGAAAAAAACCGACAAAGAACCGAAAAACCGAATCGAGAAAAAACCGACTTAATTGGTTTGGTTTGGTTCTAATATTTGAAAAACCGACTTACTTGGTTTGATTTCTTTTTAGGAAAAACCGATCTAAACCGAACCATGAATACCCCTAATTATAACATAACATAAACATTAGTTCCGGAAATAACTTAGCTTTTATAGTTTGACCGACTGTTATATAGGGATGTTGTTATAGAGAGATATGATTGTACTGCTATTTATTCGTTGTTTCATTCTTTCCCTTTCCTATCCAACTAAGTTGGCTCTTAATTACAAAATCCAGAGGCAATCTCATTTTCTAGAAGGGTACAGAATACTTCAAATAGGAAAAAGCAACTTATAACACTCCTTCCTAGTAGAGATAGAGTAGTAACTTATGTGAATTTTAATGGTTTATCATCTTGTCTGTAGCTTGTTAGCATTTCGGTTGGAACAAACAATAGTCAAGACTTGTTTCTTTTGTCAGCCTTCTCCGTCTCTTTCAAGCCTCTAGAATAGCAATGAACCAACATTAGTTCAAAACCAGTGATCCAATGGCATATTAGTACTGCTGTACCTCTATAGCTGCTTAACTTGTACCCAACTAGTTTTTCCTTTTCCCCTGAGATACAAAGTATAAATTTGCTGTTATCATATGTATGTTTAGATGCACAACAAAATAATGAAAAATGAAAGCATAAGACTTTGCTGTTTTTCCTATTTAACGAACATCGACCTCAATTAAATAACTAAGTAGGAATGATCCATCTCGAAAGAGCTCACTAGACATATTAAAAACGTTGTTCAATCTGTGGAATTATAAAAAACTAAAGTTACCTACTGAGGAATCTCCATAAGTTGGCTCTATTTTGCAGAGATTCCATCAAGCTTCTCCAAGAGATTTATGCGCATCTTAGTGAAATTCGTGCAAAAAAAAAAAACAATTACACTGTATATCACCCGACCTAGTTTTATACTCCCTCCGGTTCACAATAAGTGTTCAATTTGCTTTTAACACGCCCATTAAGAAAATACTAAATTCTATACAAAAATACCTACTATGACTAAACTACCCCTAATTAAACATTTAATGTGAGGAGTAAGAAAACTTTTTAGGGATATGTATATAGGGGTTATTTTGTAAAAACAAATTGAATTCTTTCTTGATTATATAACTGGACACTTATTTTGAACCAAAATAAAAAAGCAAATTGGACACTTATTGTGAACCGGAGGGAGTAACTATAAAGAGCACATATTTTGAAATTTTACATTCTGAGGCTCATATTGTATGTATATATCTTGAAATAAAAGTTTTAATGTTTAACCTAAACAATCTTCACTCTTCTCTTCTACATTTTCTCCCCCTCTTCTCTCCACTCCGGTGGCCACCTCTCCTAAGTTTGTTGTGAAGTCAAGATTTTGAAATCCAAACCAAAAATTAGGTTGAGGGAGTTAGAAGCATTTCAGATCTGAAAATTTATAAAAGAATCGTGCTCAAATTCGAGTGGGTGCTATTGAAATTAATTGATAATAGTCCAAGAAGCTTCAACCTAGAGATTTGGTTCAGTTGGACTACTTTGCAACTCTTTGAGAACGAATTTGGTGAGGTAAAATTGGGGAAAGAACTGGGTTCTTGATTTTTATTAAAATTTCTTCAAGATTGAAGTTCTAGACTGAGATTTTAAGCCTATTGTAATTTATGAGTTTTTTTATAGACTCGAGGAAGATGTATTTTGGTGGAAAAATCAAATGGGTGTTGATTAATATCGGTGAAATTATTTAGGTGAAGCTAAAAATATTGAAAAAACTTTTAGTAACTTGAATCTAGAGTACAGGGTTGATTGAGCATAATTAACATTGGTTTTGAGAATCATATTAGTTGAAAAAGGAAGTTGAAGGTGAAATTCAGTTTTCGTGTACAACATTATACATCATTATACAACATTATACAAAAATATAATAAATGTATAATGTTGTATATTAGGTGTGTAAATAGTGTTACACAACATTATTCTTTCTATTCGCAATTTCCATTCGACTTTGGTGCGGTGCTCTTTCTCTTTGAAGTAAGTTCCCCTTTCACATGTGCAGTTAAAACTAATTTTGCTTTTTTGTGTTAGTGAAATACTAGAATACATTATTATACATTCCATTTATGAATTTATATTAAGTTATACATTTTCACACATGTACCACATATGTGGACTTAAAACTGAAATTAAATTTTTTCTTACTTTTTCTCGAACAATCATGTATAAAGTCAATTTTTTGTTGATTTCTCCGCCAACTTGCGAATTTGTAGTAATTTTTTTCAATTTTATTTTTTATTTCTTTTGTTTATGCTATTTAGAATTTGGGACAAAAGAAAATTTAAATTTTTCTCAAGTTGCATTATAGTTGGTTTGCATTGTTGTAATTGCAATAGGAATGTATATAAATAGTTGGTTTGCATTGTTGTAATTGCAATAGGAATGTATATGATCGATTTAAGTTGGTTGTGTGCAAAGAATAAAAAACTACATATAGATCTGTAAAGTTATATCCAAATATTATGTCATATTGTGAGACTTTCATGGGCTATACGGATAAAAACTTAAAATGATGGCTATGCGGATGAAAAGCACCTATACTTTTATGCAATTATCCCACAAAAAAGCACCCACTGGTTTTCTTCTCCTCTTTTTCTTTTGGTTTTGCGGTCCCGATAAAACTTCAGAAGTGAAGGTTGAAGAAGGGCGGTTTAGAGCAAGGGTGCGTCTTGTATAAAGACTCCGTTATGCTCCCAAAGTGTACAAGCTAAGAAAAAAGAAAAGGAAAGAGGCAAGAAGGTTAGGTAATCTGAAACACAGAGTCTGTATGAAAATCACACAATAGGTTCAATGATAGAAAAAATAATAAAGGTATATAATACTTGTAACACATTTCCAGAAAGTCCACCTTAACATATTATAGTTAGGGGTGTACAAAGGAAACCGACAAACCGTACCAACCCGATAATCCGAGTCAAACCGAGAAAAAAAACCCGACTATGGGTTGGATTGATTTGGTTTGGTGTTGGAAAAAAAACCCGACCATAATTAGTTTGGTTTGATTTTAACTAAAGAAAGTCAAACCGAAACCAAACCAACCCGACATTACATATATAAAAATTATGGATATATTTAATAAATAAATATACTTATTGTGACGTAATTTATAAATATTTCAAGATTTCATAATTTTATTTTTTGAGGTATTATTTCAAGGTTGGACTTAGAACTTTTGAATGTTCTAATAAGTTTTATAGCCATTAACATTTGTAAATTAAATAGTACTAACAAAAGCCCAAGCCAAAATCAAATCAATATTAATGCTAACAAAAGATATTTAATTCAAAATTACGAACGAGAATGTATTGAATATCTATGTTTTATTTTGCAATAATTTAGATAAAAATGCATAAACTATTTTTATTTTTTCTTTAGCATTCAGTCATGTATTTAATACTCCCTTATTTTAGCATGATTTAGTAATCTTCGATTATGTTTATTTTCATTATGGTTTTTTAATTAGCAATATTTATATTACATAATTTTATTGTCTTTATTGTTGAATATTTTAGGATAATGCCATGATATATCATATTTTGTATTATTTTCTTGGAAAATACTTTATATAGTTGTATCTTACTAGGACTAAAGAAATATTTTGAGCATAATTTATATGTTTTGTTCTACGAAAATTTTACGGGAAAAAAATCCGAAAAATTCGAAAACCCGAGAAAAACCGAGAGTGAAAAATCCGAGTTTTATTGGTTTGGTTTGGTCTTTAAATTTAATAATCCGATACAATTGGTTTAGTTTGGTAATTGTAAAATTCGAACCAATCCTACCTATGTACACCCCTAATTATAGTCATTTAACATTGTAACGCTCGGGGGAGTAAGCTACTTGCTTAAATAAAATTTGGGACATAACTCACAAACTTGTTTTAAATTACTAATTAACATTAACAAATAATCTTCTAAATATTCAAGAAAAAGAATAAAGGAGGCTTTTATTTTCACAATAAACATGTAGGTTCTAACAGCAAACTTTAAGCCTAAAACCTGACTTAAAAGCCTCCACATGCTCCATCAAACCAATATATATTCAACTGAGAACAGATGGAATAATTCCTAAAGACATGGATCCTAAGGGATAATGAAATAAATCTAGTCCAAATCTCACCATGTAAATAGCACTTCAGAACACTCAATCGAGTTAATGGTAGAGTGCTGAAATTTCTAACTTCTGATCTAAACAGAATATTATCCAGTCCAGAAAGTCTATTCAAGATATCAACAAGCATTCTGATTTTTACAGACTTTACTGACCATAGAAAATAGCCTAATCATGCTTTAGCCCTAAACTTTCTAGAGTAGGGTTTGGACAAACATGGAAAAATTACATGTATCAACACACATCAAACAGACAAATAACTATCCTGTTGGTTTGATTACCAAATTTTGAACGAAACTAAATCACAGTTTCTACAGTATCACATAAGACGTGCCTAATGCCATCCATAGATAAACAGTCATCATTTCTGCATTAAGAAAAGAAGGGGCTAGATATATGCTCTCTAAGACAATTTTCAAGCATAAGACATAATCAGAATAAGGACATTCATTGGCAGTCATTGTTATGAGATTTCTTAAGATTCACAAAAAAAAGAACCTAAGTAGCATGAACTCTAAGGCAACAAAGATTTGTGACTGGAATTTAGGTTAAATCAAAAACAAGCATGAGCAATATTTATTTTCACAACATCTACCATTAACGGATCCCAATCAAACATAACAGTTTTGACAAACATTTGTCATTCAGGTTTTTTATTAATACACAGTCAACATAGTAACTTCCCTAAAGAACATGATTTCTAACATGCGATCAAACAGAACATGATTTCTAATATGCTACAGTATATCAAATACAGAGCCTTCAATCAGTACCCAAATTTCAACTATAACATGGCAAATAGGGTAAACTGTAAATGAACAAAAGCAGAAATATAGAGGTTTAGATCCAACCTACTTCAAAGCATTAATCTGGGCTCTGAGAGAGGCTGTTTCAGATTTACTACTCCTCAGACATGATCGAACCATACAAGGATTGAGAGAGGTTAAAAACTGAGATTTTTAGAGAGAGTAGATAGTCTGGAATTTTCACCCTGTTCGACCGTGGTTAAGCTGTAATAAGTAACCAGTATTTACGGTGAAACTGTGGTTTGAAAATCATACTAATTTAGAGTTTTGAAAATTGAAAATTTAGAGAGATTGAATGTTCGGATGCACAACCAAATAACAAAAAATGAAGGCATAAGACTTTGCTGCTTTTCCTATTCAAGGAACATAGGCCTTCAAGGAAACAATCAAGTAGGAATGATCCATCTCTAAAGGGGCACGTAGACATATCAAAAGCACAATTCAACCTGGGAACTATAAAATCTAGAATTACCTTTGGAATCTCCATAGGCTGCTCTATTTTGCAGATATCCCATGATGGTTCTCCGTTAGATTTATGCGCATCTTAGTGCAATTCGTGCAAACACTGTTAACTCAATATGAAACACCACATTATAAATACCTATTCTTTAAACATTCCAATGCCAAAATAAAGGGTCTAAGCAATTGTAAATTCTGATAGTTCATCTCCAGCAAGACATTCATATCTCTCTTAATTTACCAGATGCAGCTCAAACTAATGGAGGAAATACAAATCATTAGCTTAATGTAAGTTACAGTGCATGCAAAGAAAAATGAGGAAGACTGAAAGGGCTAACCTTATAAGGTTGCCAGGAAACAGTGACTTCACTTACTATTAGCATAAGTTAACCAGAAGAGCCCTCAGCTTTGGATTACACACATTATGGCCAGTTTACAAAATTCTTTCATGAATCAAATCGCATATAAACTGGCCTAAAAAGTACATACAAGATATTCATAAAGTTGAACCTTGCAAAAAACTGTTTACTTCTTGAAGCCCCTCAACGACGGTATCTGTGACGCTTGAAGTTAAAATACAGATGCAGAATTCCTCGATCGAATATGCACTTGAACCCCTTTTTATGAGAGTACTCCCATTCCCTGTTAACAATTCGAAAAGCTATATCCTCATAAGGAGGACCAGCATGGAACTTTATGATGCAAGTATCAGCACTATCTCCATCTTTCTCTATGACATAAGTTGGAGCTTTTGCTTTGTCAACGAGATCGGGATAAAAGATATTGAATTTGTATCCCTGCACAATCTTCGGAGGGGGGTTATCGTGATCATAATGAGTTTGATTATACTTGTTCCATTCATAACCAGTATGAACACGGTTGAAATACTTCGGCTTCCTCGGCCTATACTTGTCGTGCCACCAGTACACCTGTGAATCAAGATTAATTTCGTCGTTTGAGCCAAATACTGCATCCCCTTCCTCCATCACTCCCATAGATTTAAATGCTTTCTTCTCAAAGTTGTTGTCTTCTGCGGGAGTTGGTGTCAAAACCTTATCTTGTGCGCGTCTCTCTTCCAAAACAGCCATACGTTTCCTCTCAAGTATTGCCCTGTCTTCTTCAGGATCAACTGCTTCTTCTTTGTCATCACCGTGCATTAACACAGGCGAATAAGAACCCGCCTCTTCATCATCGTCTTCTTCCTCTTCCTCCACCTCCTTCTCCTTAGCCTCCTCATTCAAGAAGGGCTCCGGAGACATAGCTCTAACCTCGTCTTGATCATGCTCCATATCTTTCTCATTAATCCTCAATGTCTCTTCTTCCACCTCTACATCGCGACTCTCCAATGGTTTCTCAAGATGCTCAAGATGTTTGCGCAGCATTTTCGCGTGAATTTCCCTCAAACAAGCCTTTGCCTTAAAAATCTGAAGCCGCTTAAGAACAGCTTCCCAGTACTCTACAACCTTAGCAGTACCAGATCGCATTTGCGACTCAATCTGCGACTGCATTGCCTCTAACTCACCATACCCTTTACCTTGTAACAAAGACTTAACATCTGCTTCGATACTCGAATGCAACCCCCTCTCTTCTGCAAGCAATTCAGGTGGTAATTCCTCTCCACGCACTCGTGCTTTATCCATAGCTTCCTTTTTCCTAGCTTCAGCTAATTCCCAATTACACACCACCAAAAGTGCCTCCCAATACTGTATATGCATCGGCGTTTCCCTATCTAAATCGATATGCAATTTTATGTCCTCCTCAAGATCTTCCATTTCTTTTATACCTAAACCTTTAAACACAACATAAGGTTCATCTATTTCCACATCAAAATCTCCAGAAGGTTCTAACTGCTTTATAAGAACATCAATGGGCTTAACCCGACCCTGACGGAGGCGAATTTCAGTCCGAACTTTACTCTGATCAAAATGAAACTCTTCTTCCTTCTTCTCCCAGTCCTGAAACTCGGCCCGGGCCCGTTCTCTAGCTAACAACTGTAATTCCTCTTCGCGTTGGGCTTTCTCCATTGCTCGTTCTTCTCTCCTTTTTTTAACCTTTTCAATTTCAGCCATTCGTTCTTTCTGCCTTTGCTTCTCTGCCTTCATCGAGAAGGTATCCAGCGGCACACCACGTGTGACGTCTCGTTCGATTTTCTTCCTCCACACGAATTTCTCGTTCAGATTTGAATCTCCGAATGGATTTGAATCATTTGAATAACCAGAAACTGTCTGTTGTTTCAACTTCTTCGCTACTTTCATAGCCTTCTTCTGTGCTTTCTTAGCCATATACAAAGCGATTTCTTCTTCAGTGATTTTCCTCTTCTTCTTCTTTCGCTCGTCGTCGCTGCTCTCTTCATCGGAATATTCATGAGTTCTCGATCTGCGGCTGTGACTTCGACTTTTGCTTCGGCGGCGGCGACTGCTACTCGGCGGAGATGAATCGGAGTCGGAGTGAGAAATTGAATCGGAGTCTGTGGTAGGGGATTCAGAATCGTCGGAATATCGTCGGCCGGACTTGGACGATTTCTTCTTGCTACGGTTGCCGGAAGAACCCATTGCGGCGGGGAGATTTTTGCTAATCGGGTTTGTGAGGGAAGAGCCGAGTATATCACGCACCTCTGCTCCATTTATATCTTGCTCCGGGTCGGGTTTAGATTTACTTTTAGTTTATTTTTTGTGTTTTGGGTATAATTTCTATTAATTTTTTTTTTGATGAAATAATTTCTATTAAATGATAACATTGGATAAAAATAAAGAGCTATAAGATGATGATTATTTGAAAAAATAAAGGTCCTTTTCTTTTATATTAATTATAATTTAATTCAATTGTCTAAATTAAATTGCATTGCAGTAATTTTTTATTTATAAAAAAATTAGTATCATTTGAGATACCGAGTCTATTAATTTGCAAATAAAGTTGGGAAAAAAGTCACTTATAATTTTATTTTTAAAACATATTGAACAGGAACAGTTAAATTTAATTTAATTAATGTTATATATATATATATATATATATATATATATATATATAAAAAGAGGGGTGGTGCATAGGTAGCACCCTATTACAAAGTATTATACTATTACAAGGTACTAAATTACTACTAACATTTTTGTTGTTCATGGTATTCCTAGTAGAACTATCATCACAACAGTTCATAGTCGAAAGTGGCTGATTGAGAGCGCAACTGCCATTTTACCAAACATTCCCTTGACATGTTGGAGGAGCTGTTATACCATCCATGTCCTCTCCAAAAACTTTTGCAACAAAAACTGATAGATCTTCAAATACGCTTGGCATATAGTTGTCCCCAAACTTATGACATGTCTTTGCCAGTTGATCCGTTATCCTATTTTGTTCTCTGTACGCATGTTGAACTACTGGCTTACCTAGCTGTCCCAGGAGGTACCTGCAATTATCTATCAAGTTGGCACATGAAATATTATTTGAGTGTAACATTGTGATAATTTCTCTTGCATCCACCTCCACCTCCGGTGGCAATAGATTGTACTCGTATGCCAATTTGAGCTCATGAATCAAAGTGTATAATTCTGCAGAGATGGATATATCCCTTGGGACAGTTCTTGAGAAACCTAATCCATTCAGCGTTGGAGTTTTTAATTATCCCTCCAATTCTATCAGTTGTGGCTGGGTGCTCCATATGTGTTTAACTTGTAAAAATTATCCTTTGGAGGACTCCACTTTAGATTGGTTTTAGTTTTATTTTTTCTTTTATGAGAAGAAACTGCCAAATATTAGAATTCAACTACTTGTTGAGGTGTGTGTTTAACACTAATGTTATCCCGAGTTCTATTGTATATATTTCTTTTTCGTGTTATCCAAATATTCCATAAGCTTATTGGTAAGTAGGTGTATGGATTCATATTATAAGGAAGTTTTAAGCCTTAGCTTATGAGCTCAAGCATCCAATGTTGTGTGCCTCACAAGTGTATAATTGTATTAATATAATGCATGAGTCCTAATTCCTTCCAATACAATTAAAAAATATGTGTCTGATAGTTTCTTCCTCGTGTTGGCAATAAGGGCAAGTGGTATCTTGTATTATATTAAAAAAAAAATTAAAATCTCGTGTTGGTAGTCTATTGTGGTAGAGCAAACAAATGAAGCTTTTAATTTTAGGTTGAATAGGAAGCTTCCATATCCAGGAATATTTTGCTAAATTATTACTAGGTTATTGTAACTTCCTTTTCAAATGGTATACATCGAGTGGACAGTAAAATTTTCCATTTGTGTTAAGCCCCAATAAAGTTGGTCTCCATTATTTTCAAACTTAGATGTGTAAGTGGCTAGAATTAATTGTCTTATATCATGTGCTAATCCAAACGGTATTTCATTCCAGTTCCAATCTATGTCATTTAGTAGAGCGGATATTCTAATATTATTATGGTCTGACGGTAAGGGACCAGGAATTAAAGAGCGAATTTTTGTGACTGCCTCTATCCATGGATCATCCCAAAATTTTATGTGCATTCCCTTCCCTATTCTCCCATTTGATACTCATTTGGCAGTGTTGCCAACCTCGTAAAATATTATTCCAAGTTTTCGAGTGACCAGCTGTTATGGTCTTACGGAGATATTTATTAATGAGCAATTTTGCCCACATTGTTTGTGACAATTTAAAGGCTCTCAAGGCTAGACTTGCAAGCAAAGCTGAATTCTTTTGTCAGAGTTTTTGAATACCCAAACCTCCTGCTTCTTTTGGAGTTGTAATATCATTCCATTTAATAAGGTGCATTTTTTCTAGTTGAAGTAGTACGCCATGGAAAATTACGTTGGTCTTGTTCCATTTTATTAGTGATGTGCATTGGAATATTAATATATTGCATAATATGATTGGATAAATTATTTAGAGTTGATTTTATAAAAGTAGTTCGTCCTGTCATAGTTAGAAAATTTGTTTTCCATCCTGCTAGTCGATTTCTAAAATTGTCTAGGTTAAATTGGAAGTCAGCATTTTTAGGTATTGTTTGGAACATTGGAAACCCTAAATATTTTCAAAATATGTATTTTCCTTAATGTGGAAAGAGTCAATGACAAATTTCCGATCAGAGTGAGTATAATTTTTTGAGAAAAAAAACTTTTAATTTTTCAAAGTTGATTTTTTGTCCTGAACAATGTGTGAAGTGATGTGATAAGGATGATCCCTCTTGTGATAGATAGATTGGCTGCCATTGGAGGTAGTCCACAGAAATTGATATGTTGCGTGAAAATATTCCATACATATTATAAATAGGTATGCTGATAAAGGATCACCCTGACGAATACTTCTTGATGGTGTAAAGTATAAGTTCTGAAACTATTAACTAGGATAGAAATGGATGTTGCTGTAATGCAGGACATGATACACTTATCATAGATGTAGGAATGTTAAAATAAAGAAATGTCTTTCTTATAAAAGACCATTCCAATCTGCAAAATTGTTGCGGCCAAATGCACATGCAAGTATACGCGGTCGTCAAGTAATAAAGTGACTAAAAGCCAGATGTCGAACCCACGAGGACTTTTGATTAACTATTAACTAAATTAGACTATACTAATTATCTATACAAGAATTAAAATTAGAAGTATTTTATTCTAAACTAATTAAAATAAATAAAAATAAATAATGAACTTTGAACAGAGGAAGAGCAGATTTTTATGCTATCAATATTATGAAAACGATCTAGGGTTATGGGCTATCTAACATTCATATTGTATTCTTCACTTTAATTGACTAACTAATTTATCTACTTTATTGGTTGATAGAGTTAATATTGCTCATAAGAATCTGTCGAGTTCTTACTTGCATATTCAAGCTAATCTAACTCCTATATGTCTATGGAATTAGAACTAACAAGAACGCATTTATAATTCCTGTAAATCAACCAAGCAAGCCAATTAGGTATATGTCTATCCTAACCGTGAATCCGTTGCCCGATGCCCAGGTTCAAGAACTTGCTCTACTCAATCCTATATGCAATATAGAATTCCCACTTTCGAGTTCAATTCTAGATTCGTAGATAGTATTCAATTGGTGATCAAGCAATAATATAATAAGTGCAGGATTAAATAAATAAACTAATATGATAAATGAATATCCAAATACAATAGTCATGAAAGAAGCACAACCCTAGAACGTGAAGTTTAGCTCCACATAGACATGGTAGCAAAACAACAAATCATACAAAGAAACATAAAAATTACTAAGTTTGATGGAAGAAAAGATGGAACTTGATGAATTCCGGCCTCCATGGAGGCTCTATGCTTGTGTTTTCCTCTCAAAAACGTCCTCCCCGCTCAAAAATAGGTTTAGTCTTGCCTTTATACGTGTTGGGTAGGTCTAGGGCTAAAATAACCTTGTCCCGGGCGAAATTGGACAAAATTACGTCACCTGCGCCCTGGCTAGCGCCAGGCGCCCTCCACGGCGCCCCATTATATTTAGCTACTATTTTTGGCGCCACAGGTAGGGCTGGGTGCCACCTGTGGCGCCCAAATTCGCACATTGTCCGATTTCGTTCATTTTGGCTCAAATCTTGTGTGTTTCGCCCCCAATTGCTCCTAAATCATTCCTACACATAAGAAAAATTCAAATTAATATAAATCATAGCATTTAACATCCCAAATTCACGAAACAAAAGTTAAATATGAGGCGATATATATAGAAATATATATACTTTAAGCTAAACATCAACACCCCACTCTTAGACTCTTGCTCGTCCTCGAGCAATGGGACTATCTAATAAACCCCCAAACTACGTACAAGTCTCAATTATAGAGGAGCACCTTAACTTTTAACCACACACCATACCTTTGACTACGATCAATACCGGCACACAAGCATAAACATATAAAAATTTACATTCTTCCTGTTTAAGCATACCCAAGTATAATATTTCAATTCAATAATTTCCAATAACCTATTCGTCACCACCCAACCTCAAAAGTCGACTTGCAACCACTAAGCACCCTCGATTCATGCACTTACCCAACAAGAAAGTTTACAACATTACCAATCATTCATGAGATCATGTGCCCTCACCAACAAACAAAAGAGTGAATATAAAGTGGTCCACACATTCAAATATGCTTTTGAATATAGATTAAGGACATCACACAATCGAACAAAATTCAGTCACTCTCACAAAGAATTCATATGCATCCCGTGGTTGTACCATAAGCTTGCCCGTAGTGTATATCTCTACTAATTTAAGCTAGCTAAATATAGGATCAATTAGGACTTTAAGGTTTTAATGTAGGCTAAGGGACGAGTATGATATATTTAGAAATAGTGACTAACCCTCCTAAGCACTTTAATACACTACATTCACAATTCAAGCACATTTTCTTCTCAACTAATTCACTTGCCATATACATCATAACTCTCTTTTCAATTAAGCACTCCTATAATTCCACTAGCACAAATCATTAATAATTGTAGGTGTGTATTTTTTCCATTATTTGAACTATCATATTTTTTTCTCTTTTCTAGCAATTTTTCTTTTCCTTTCTCTCTCTTTTTTTCTTTTCTTCACACACTCCATACGTTAAAGTTCATCGGCTAGTGACTTTTAATTTCAACCTTAGTGAACCAACGGACCCTTCCATGGTTCCACTTAAAAACTACTCCCCAATATCTCACCTTACTTCTTTTAGCGACTAAGTGCCTTAAGAGGTAAATGTTCAATCAATATCAAATTAAGAACAAAATAGAGGTATGGCTTGTAATGTGGTTGCCAAAGAAAAGGTTTATAGGTTCAAAGGGGCTAGTAACGGAAAATTTTATTTTTATGTGACAAGCACATCCATGATCAAGCAAGAAAATACCTACGTCATCTCCCAGATTAGCATAACTTACAATTTCGCTTCAATTAACACACGGTGCAAGTTCTAGACTACACAGGATAGCATAGAAAATCACGAATCCTCACACACATGTTGCACATGACTCAATCAAAACGGTTCTGTTCAACTCTCAAGTCAAGCAAGCATTACATAATTGAGAAATTTAAGCAATATTGCACTATGTGGCATACAAGTCAAACAACTGAGAGAGAGCGTCACAAAATAGGCTTTTTACTTTACTTAGGCTTCACAATTTAAACCAAATACACGGGAAGACAGAGTGTATGTCATATCCTAATGTGCCAGCATCAACCATGTCAATGAGTATCTCGAAATGACTCAGTTTTTTCCTAAACTACTCCTAAAAAAATAAAATAACATACCCGGTTCGAGCTACCGGTGCCCAAAGAAAAACCAAGTAATACTACCTAACTATTATAAACAAAATTTGGTATTTTTAATCGGACTTTTATCCCTCAAAAAAATTATCCAAAAGCTCCATCATCAGGAGAAGTCCTAATTTTCTAATTTTTTTTCTTTTTTTCCCATTTTTTAAATAAAAAATTACTACACTAAGAACGAGTATTCCAACTAAACTAATATAGCACAGAAAATCACCCAAACAATCTCCTCACCCCACACTTAAAATTATACAATGTCCTCAATGCACCCTAAACATAACAAGAGGGTAAAAGAAACTCCCTGGTCGGCCAAATGACGAAGAATTAGCAGCTCCCGGGATACTCAGACTTCTCCCAGGTATGATCTTTTGTGCGGGTACCTCACACTTAGTTTCAACCACATGCTCACTTTTGCACATGCCTATTGGCTTTTGACTCCATGGTCGTACTTCTACAAAATACAAAAACTACAAAGAATAACACAATAAAAAATCAAAAAAAAAATAAAGCTGGGTTGCCTCCCAATAAGCGCCTAATTTAATGTCGCGACACGACGTGAACCACTTTTTCCTCCACCTCGAGCTTATGAATTGTACCCCTAACATGGCATCCAGTCTGCGGCTATGCTCCAGTGGTGGGGCTACAAAGATAACTAGGCCAAGCAATAAAATTTTCACTCTACACTTCTTGGACTTTAGATGAGGAATGTATTTTTTTCTTTTTGGCACAGGAAATTCAAGAATATAGGCATCTTCTTCCTCTTCCATTGACTCGTCCAAAGGCTCAGATGACTTGGTTTGTATGTCATCATCCAAACACAATATCGAAAAATGATTAGAATGAGGACCAACAAGCCCCAACTCTGAAATAGTATTACTATTTATATCCTCATATGTACACACACTAGAGTCTTCGAATATTATATTATCTACTTCCTCACATGACTCTAGAACACTCTTCCCAACATTGACATCCTCAAGAAAAATATGGTCTAAAGATTGGTATTCTCGATTTAGCTCTTCAATTTGGTCTAGAAGATTTTTTTCGGCTTCACATAACTCATCATTAAATTGTTGGGTGTTACACGCATCAACCTTTGCACTCAAATATGCATCTAAGTTATGCACATCCAAGCCAAACCTATCAATTGTGCAAGTTCAACTCTCTCCTGTGACCAATCATTCACCAATTTTGTTAGAAGATAACGACGTTCCTCGTATTCCCTTAATCGTGAATATTCTTCCCAATCATGTTTCTTCCCAATCATGCTCACTCCCACATTCAAGTTCAGACCTCCCAGAAATCAGGTCATGACAAGCCCAAAAATACGGGCCATAAAAGTCTTCCGTCAATCATGCTTCTTCATCAATAACCTTACTTCCGGATATTTCATCCACAGATGCCATGTTGAGAGAACTAGAAACACACTAAGAGAACGATCAAAATTGTTATAAAAATAAAAATATTTACAAAAGGAGAAGAAAAAAAATCAAAACTTGTAAAGATAAAAGTAAAAGTCTAATATAGAAAAATATTTAATTTCTAAGTCCCCGGCAACGGCGCCAAAAACTTGTTGCGGCCAAACGCACATGCAAGTATACGCGATCGTCAAGTGATAAAGTAACTAAAAGTCGGATGTCGAACCCACGAGGACTTGTGATTAACTATTAACTAAATTAGACTATCTTAATTATCTATATAAGAATTAAAACTAGAAGTATTGATTATAAACTAATTAAAATAAATAAAAATAAATAATGAACTTTGAACAGAGGAAGAGCAGATTTTTATGTTATCAATATTATAAAAACGATCTAGGGTTATGGTCTATCTAACATTCCTATTATATTCTTCACTTTAATTCACTAATTAATTTATCTAGTTTATTGGTTGACAGGGTTAATATTGCTCATAAGAATCTGTCGAGTTCTTACTCGCATATTCAAGCTAACCTAACTCCTATATGTCTATGGAATTAGAACTAACAAGAAAGCATTTATAATTCCTGTAAATCAACCAAGCAAGACAATTAGGTATATGTCTATCCTAACCGCGAATCTGTTCACCGATGCCCAGGTTCAAGAACTTGCTCTACTCAATCCTATATGCAATCTAGAATTCCCACTTTCGAGTTCAATTCTAGATTCGTAGATAGTATTCAATTGGTGATCAAGCAATCAAATAATTAAGTGCAGGATTAAATAAATAAACCAATATGATAAACTAAGAAATCAAAATCAATATCCAAATAACAATAGTCATGAAAGAACTACAACCCTAGAACGTGAAGTTTAGCTCCACATAGACATGGTAGCTACAAATCATACAAAGAAACATAAAAATTACTAAATTTGATGGAAGAAAAGATGAAACTTGATGAATTCCGGCCTCTACGGAAGCTCTATGCTTGTGTTTTCCTCTCAAAAACGTCCTCCCCTCTCAAAATAGGTTTAGTCTTGCCTTTATACGTGTTTGGTAGGTCTAGGGCTGAAATAACCTTGTCCCGAATGAAATTGGACAAAATCATGTCACCGGTGCCCTGGCTAGCTCCAGGCGCCCTCCACGGCGCCCCATTATATTTAGATACTGTTTTTTGAGCCACAGGTAGGGCTGGTGGCACCCAAATTCGCACATTGCCCAGTTTCGTTTGTTTTGACTCAAATCTTGCGTGTTTCGCCCCCAATTGCTCCCGAATCATTCCTACACATAAATACACTTCAAATTAATATAAATCATAGTATTTAACATCCCAAATTCACGAAACAAAAGTAAAATATGAGGCGATATACATAAAAATATATATACTTTAAGCTAAACATCACAAATGCTTTTCTAAGTCAAGTTTTAAGAGCACTGAAGGAGATTTCCTTTTATTTTTGCAAAGTAATTCAAAGTTTCATGCACTATTATAGCATTATCAAAGGCTCTTTTGCCTTGTTGGAAACTAGTTTGGGTAGGTCCTATTATTTTATTAATAATTGATTTTAGTCTATTGACAATTATCTTAGTAATTATCTTATAGGTTGTATTACACAAGCTTATAGGTCGATATTGTTGAATAGTTGACAAATTTTTTACCTTTTGGCACACGGCTAATGAAGGTTTTGTTTAGCTCAAGAGGGATGACCTTCGTATTAAAGATTGTATGACAAAAAAGAGTAACGTTGTTACCTATATCAGACCAATATTTTTGGTAGAAGAACGGATGTAGCTCATCCGGACCCGGAGCCTTATAGGGTTTAAAGCTATATAAAGTACATTTAATATCCTCTTGACCAATTGGCTCCTCTATTCTTTGAGTGTCATAGACATATAGTTGATGTGTATTCAAGTCTTGATGTGTTTTAATAGATAGCAAATCCTCATTTGTAAATAAATTCTTATAATAAGTAAGAATTTGATGTTGCAAGTCATTTTGGTTAAAAGTCCAGTTACCAACCAAATCTTTTAAAGCATTTATTATATTCCGTCTGCGTCTATGAAGGGTAGACATATGTAAAAATTTAGTGTTTGCGCCACCCTCATTTAACCAGGTGATGCGTGATTTTAATTTCCAAAACTCTTCTTCTAAGCGTGATATGTTACTGTAATCTAGAGTTAATTCACTTTCCAAATTTTGGAGGAATATGCTTGTAGGGTAGTGTATAGAAGATTCTATTCCTGCCAGCCTAGTTAATATCTTTCTTTTTTGTTGGAATATATTCCCAAAATTTTATTTATTCCATAGAGTGGCTACTGCCTGAAAATTGTTAGTAGTTTGAAGTAGAGGTTGGTCATTAATCCAAACATTGTGAGCTATTTGTTGAAATTGTGGATGTGATGCCCACATGGTTTCAAATCTGATTTTTTTTTCTTATCCTTGGTGTGGATTCTAATGTTAATAAGAGCGAGCAATGATCAGAATAAGTATGAGGTAGAGGTTTTACTATGGCTTCTGGTTATAAGTTTATCCAATCATAATTAGCTAAAAAATGATCAAGTCGTTCTAAAATTATCTTACCATGTCTACGCTTGTTAGTCCATGTGAAACGACTACCCTAAAACCCTAAGTCGATTGATTTGAAATGATTAAGGCAGTTACCAAAGTTATCCTCTCTATTATTACTAATAGGGAGTCCCCCAAATTTTTCTCTTGACTCTATCACCTCGTTAAGTCCCGCTATTAACCAAGACATAGATACAATATCATGCAAACTAATTAAGTTATTCCAAATAATATTACATAATTTATAGTAATTGCTATCATAAATTGCAGATAGTATCCATTGAGGTTTAGTGGGACATACATATACTAGGCAATGTATTTCTTGGTCAGATATCCTCATCTCCGTCACATTGATACTTTCCTCATTCCAATGAACTACTAGACCACCTATTATATCATTAGCAGATACTTGGGACATGTTGGTAAAGTTGAAATCATCATCGAGTCTTGTATGGTCGTGCATGTGTGTTTCAAGCAAAATAGCTAGCACTGACCTATGATTATCCAATAAAGACGTAAACTATCGTCTAAACTCAGGATTTTGTGATCCCATATAGTTCCAGACTAAGAAGTACATATAAGAATTAAGGCCATTGACCTGACCTAGTGAAGTAGGAGTCATCGGAGTGACAATAGGGGGTGTTGTCTGTTCCAGACTCACTAACTGAGGAATCTCATGAAGTGTTAAGATTATGACCATGGTATATTTCCCTACTTCTGGTTGCTGTTAGATGAAAATTTAGACTGCATGTTACTAGATCTGGTGGACAATTCAGAATAAACTTTTTTTCGTGTTGTTCTTTGTCATAGAGTAGAATTCCCTTTAGCCACCAAAATTCCATTCTTGTTTCTCTCATTTCCACTAGTATCTCTGCCATCTCTTGCCTTGTTTGAATGTCTAGTTCATGTGGTGATGGGGGTGGTGTCTGTGGTGGACTCTCATGTGGTGTGAAAATTTCTAGTGGATTCAGTGGATTGAAGGAGTGGAATGATTGGAACCAAGGAGCATACACCTGCACCATATGGTGAGGAGAATAGAATGGCAGGAGGTTGACTGTTGGATTGCCATGTAGGTTAATCGGACTCATGGGGTAAGACTACTGATGTTAAGTTGAAGTAGAGGCATGGTCCTCCAGCATGAGAGGAGTATCTGCCCCATGTAGGTTCTCCTCTCATGCATGAGTGTAGGCCCACATGCCTAGTCTCATTCCTTCTGTCACTATCTCTGCCAAGTGTGTAGGGTTTTGAAGTAGGAGAACAACCACCTGATTGTTCATCTCCATGTTGAGGATCAGTGCATAACCTTGCAAGCCCATCTCCAACTAAGATTGGAGTGGTTGGTCTATTATCATCGATTGAGAAGTGTAGATCAGCAGGGTTGAGATGTGTGGCAACTGTGGACCCTGCATGGTTAGCCTTGAAAGTTGAAAAACTGGTTGTTATTTTGTATATTCTCCCTCAGAGATATATTTTGGTTGTTGGTCGGAAAAGAGGACCTCTGCATTATTGTTAATTTTAGAACTATTTTGTGTATCAGTGGTGTTTTGAGAAGAATTGTTGTAGTTGTCTATTAAGGACTCAAATTGTGTATGTGTTGAAGAAAATAATGGATTGTTAGGGTGGTAAGTAGTGTCGTGTATGACTTCACATATTTTGCAATTATTATGTTTGCATGGATCTTGAGGAGACCTATGGTCTTGAATATTATAGGGTAGTGTAGCATGCAATATATCCTGGTTTTGGCTTATTGTTAATAAGGACGTGGCTGAGTGGGTTGTGTTCAGTTGGGATTTATCTATTAAGGATTGGTTTTGGTAGGTGAATGTGCTTCTACGTGGAGAACATAGCTGATGCGTCTGTGCTTCCTTAGGAAATGTGTGTTAGTCACTTAAGTAGGTTAAATAATGGGATTATGAATCAAGTAATATAGTCTTAGGGTGCTCAATAATTTTATTGGGTAAAGAGGGATATGAGGCTATGATCTGTGTTGATTGGTCAAGAGTGGGTTGCAACATTGGTATCTTTATTGTAGTCGATCTACATTCCAAAGTTGAGCCAACTTATATTGGGCTCATACATATTTGATTATCCCCTCCCATAGTTAGGCCAATGTCAGCTAGGGTGTCAAATTTATTAATGATTTCCTTATTGGGCATAACAAGCATGTGTGGGATAGCCAAGGGTAGCCGACCCAATTGTGGCCTAGTAGGGTTAGAACACTTACCTGCCATAGGTTGCTCTTGTGGTTGCGCCACTACTGTAGTCGCCATGCTTGTGGTGGTTGTGGTGTTCTTGTATGTGTAATTTGATTTCCTTGCAAAAGTGACTGTTTTCTAGTCACTCTCATCTGTTTGGTTAGTGTTTGGTATTATAGAGAAGGTTGTAGCCTGATTTTTTATATTTTTTTCAAGTGAGGAATGTGCAACAAAAGAACAATTAGGTTTTGCATGACCGAATCGTCCACAACTCCTACATAGTAGGTTAATCCCCTCATATAGAAGTGTTTGCCTGTGATGGCCTTGTGGATATGAGTATTTAAAGGTTTTTCTAAGGGTACTTCAATGCAAATATATGCATATCTTCCCCTTATAGTTGTTGAAGTGCATGTGTCAATCTTTAATAATTGTCCCATTTTCGAGCCAATCCTTTATAATATTTCCAAGTCATAGAATTCAGTCGGAAATTTAGGAAGTCTAACCCAAATAGCCGAGTAAGTAAGTTGTGTAGATGACGCTATGAATTTGGGTTACCACCTTCGAATGACAAAAAAGGCTTAATATGAACCATGGTCCACTGTGGAGAGCCTTAATCATATTCTATTCTTTTTGAAATTTAATAAGAAAAAAGTCAGACCCCAGATCAACAATAGGGAGGTCTTCAGTTGGCTTTCATAGATCTAGGAGCTTGTTCCTTGGAATATGATGGGCAATCCTCCTTTCAAAGAGCTTTATTATTATCGAGTTGTGACGACCCAAAGGGGTCATCACTTGTTTTTTTACCCATTGTGTACTTCTAAGGCCTTAAAAACCTCATCTGGGGTTACCTCGATTTGCGTTTGCAGTCCGGACGCGTATCCAAAAGTCTTAGATATGAATGCTGTGAGAAAAATGCTAAATTTTGATATTAAGTTGAATAAATTTGACTCCGGTCAACTTTTTAGGTAAACGGTCCCGGACCCATGATTTGACGATCCCGGAGGGTTCGTAATAAAATATGGGACTTGGGCGTATGCCCGGAATCGAATTCCGATGTCCCAAGTCCGAGAAATAAATTTTTGTGTGAAATTATTTTCTGGAAATAACTAAGAAAATTAGAAATGAAATTTAATTAGAAGACTATGGTATCGGGTCCGTATTTTAGTTCCAACGCCCGGTACAAGTCTTATATATGATTTAAGCACTTTTTGTAAAGTTTGGTTGAAAACGAACGTCGTTTGACGTATTTCGGACTTAAAATGGGAATTCGATGTTTTATAAAAATTTGGAAGAAATCATGAGTTTTGAGGCTTAATTCGGTGTATATGATATTATTTTGGCGATTTGATCATACAGATAAGTCCGTAGGATATTTTTGAGGTTGTGTGCATATTTGGTTTGGAGCCCCGAGGGCTCGGGTGAATTTTGGATAGGTGTCGGATTGAATTTTTGAACTTGTAAAAAAAATCTGGTATTTTTTCTTCTGTGATCTTCGCATTTGCGAAGATGAGACTCGCAATTGCGATCTCGCAAATGCGAGCTCTGCATCACAATTGCGAAGCCTTGGGCTGGGCAAATGATCGCAAATGCGATCCAATTCCTCGCAAATGCGAACGAGGGATTTCTGGGCACTGATCGCAAATGCGATCCTTGTGCTCGCAAAAGCGAAACTAGGGTGATCGCAAATGCGATCTTTATGTTCGCAAATGCAAAATCTGGCAGAATAGTAAGGGTTCGCAAATGCGAACCTAGCTTCACAATTACCATATTTGGTTGGGGTTCGCAATTGCGACATCAGAGACCCAGCAATTTCATACTTAGTCGATTTTTTACCATTTTTTCAAGACCCAAACCCCATAGGCGATTTTTCAAGGACAAAACTTCTTCCAAATCATTTGTAAGTTGATTTTTACTTAGTTCCTTCAATCATTTACATCATTTAACATGTTTTCCACTTAAAATTAATGAAATTCATGAGTGAAATTGGGGGTTTGGGATAGAACCTAGGGTTTTCTAAAATTGGTGATTTAGACCTCGATTTGAGGTTCGATTTCAAAACAAATCATGTATTTGGGTTCGTGGGGGAATGTGTAACCGAATTTTGGTTTGATCCTCAAGTTTTGACCATGTTGGCCTGAGGGGCATTTTGGTCATTTTACCTAAATTTGCATCTTAGCTATAAATTAAATAGTAGAATTAGTTGCTTGAGATGTTATTTACGAGATGTAATTGAAATGAATAGATTTGGGCCATTTGGAGTTAGATACTCGTAAAGAGTGATTTCAAGTTGATTTTTGGAGCCGGTTGAGGTAAGTGGCTTGTCTAACCTTGTGTGGGGGACCTTTCCCTTAGGATATGATATTTGGTAATTAAATGCTTTGTACATGGGATGACGAGTGCGTACTCGAGCTAATTATTGAAAACCCGATTTTTACTTAAGATATTGAGACTGGGCTTCTTTCGAATTTGCTTTATTCTACTTGCAATTATAACATGTGTTAGATTAGAAAGGCATGTTTGGTTGATTTAAATTGCCTATTTGCTTAAGTTGCCTTAACTGTACTACGTGAAACATGTTAGGCTAGTACTACCTGTTCTTTGTATTCTCGTACTTCATTCCTGAATATCTTTTGGTTGTGGTTGCGCATTTACATTGGGACTACGGATGTGGGATTCCGGTAGCTCCCCCCTTGTTTGTTTACTTTGAGACTACGGGTTAGGTTTCTGGTAGATCCCCCTGCACATTTACTTTGGGACTACGGGTTAGATTCCCGGTAGATCCCCCCTGCACATTGATAGTTGGACTACGGGACGGTATCCCGGGAGATCCTTCGGATATTCTCATATGATGGACTACGGGACGGTATCCCAGGAGCTCCACGAACAGTTGATGAAATGGACTACAGGACGGTATCCTGGGAGATCCTCATTATTGGTACTGATATTTAGCTGTTTCACTATGTGTTTATCTTATTTTCTGCGTGTTATTGTTGCTTCGTATAACTTGTCTTACTTCATAATTTTATTAGTTATCTCTATTTATTTTTATGTTGTTACAAGGCTTAATATTATATTTTATCTCAGTAGGGCCCTGACCTTCCTCGTCACTACCTGTGAGCACGTGAATTTTACCCTATATATGAGTTATTCCCATAAAATTCAAACAAAATAATTTTCTCTATTTTTACAATTTCTGTGGATTTTGTGTTAATTGTGTGCATGTTATTTGTGCATGAAAAAATACGAAAAAAATATAATATGCATTTAGGAATTTCTACATTCTAGTATTAAGTGGGTATTAATTCGTTTTAGAACAATACATCTTTAGTTGATAATTGATTTTTAGAATTTAAATAGTTTAATAAGGATTTAATTAGTTTAATTAGGTTTTATTTTAGTCTTACAAAAATTAAAAAAAATACCAATGCAAAAATACTGAAAATACAAAATACAAAAATACAAAGGCAAGCAAACACAATAAAGAAAATCAAAGTAAAAATAGTTTGGGCTCAAAATACCCCAATTGCCAGGCCCAAACGGAAATAACCCTTGGCCCAACGAAATTGACCCATTTCCCAGGTCCAAGTTCAGCCTCACCCGGTCCAAATTCTGAAAATGCGAAACGACGACGTTTTAGTGTCGTCAAATCTCGACCGTTGATTCATTTTGAATCCGACGGCTGATAATAAATATGGCATTTAAAGGGATAAATAAACAAAAACATTACATTAAACCTAAATACCACGAACCCCACTCCATTCACCCCTCATGTTTCCTCTGTAACGCCGACTAGGGTCCGCCGTCCACCGTCGCACCCTCAACGCCAAACGCTACTAAAACTACACCCTGAAATCGCCTGAGTACCCTCATCACAAAGACCCCACCCTTTACCTTCGAATCTCACTGAAACGGTTCGAATATGCGTTTTATTGTCACCATCTCCACCGTCACGGCGGCGACAGTGTTCAAACCTCACCCCTTTAACACCCCAACCTCATTCTGAAGCCCAGAAGTCCTAGGACATCACCAGAAAATCAACAAAGGCTTTGAGAAGAGTCCGCCGGTGATCAAGAAATTCAAGAAAAACGATGCCAAGACCTTTGAAGACCCCTGGAAATCTTTCATAATTAAAAGAGAAGAGAAAACTCAAAAAGAGCCTGTCCGTTAAAAAAAATCCAAAGCTAAGTGTTCTGTATTTTTTCTTTGCTGATTTATTTTCCTATTTTTTTGTTTGCATGAAATATTCGTTAATTGCCTGATAAATCTTTGATAGGTGTTTGGACTGATATTGTTTGAAACTTGAAAAAAAAAAAGATAAAAGATAAAATAATTGAAATCCTGTTGATATTTTTGCTATATTAGTTTGTAAGTTAGATATTGATTAAAAGTTCGAAAATGATATGTTCCATTCATCTTATGATTGGTTAAGTTGATTTTTGCTAATTCGTGTTAGTCAATACTGAAGCCTTGTTCCATTGATTAAATTTTGTTTGCTTGGTTATAGTTGTTTGGTGATTAATTATTTTGGATAATAATCAGCTATTAAAACTCAAAGTAGTCTTAATTTGGGTTTGGTGAATAATAATCAGGATTAGGGTTATTGGTAATAAAACTTAGGCAGTAGGGGTATAATTGGGAAATGAAAATGGTATGATTGTAATAAATATAGAGGATTAAGGGTGGTTTGGGCATAATAAAAGGGAACTTCAGTGGTTTTCCTAAGGAAGTGGGGGTAAAATAGAAAAATCACGAGGATAGAACCTTCTAGATGGGGGAATTCCTGTAATTCTTAATAACTAAAGGTAGTTCATTAGTTAGTTAATAAAAGCTTAAGGGTATAATTGAAATAAAATAGGGATTAACCTGCAATTGATGGAATTTAAGTTTCCCTCCAAAATAAATCTATAAATAGACCCCTTGGGGTCTCATTTCTGAGGTTTTAAAAAAAAAACTCTAGCCAAGCTTTTGAACCCTAGAAAAAATTCAAAAATACATTATACTTCAAATCTGAAATTAGCACTTTCAGATCATTTTCTCTTCTTTTACACTTTGAATTCATATCAAAAAACCAAAAAAAGAAATAGATGGAAAAGCTCTAAAAGCAAACTAAAAATCACTGTTTCATTGGTGATCAATCTCCTGTGAATGATTCACTGAATTCTGCTTAGTTTCTAGTAAATTGTCAAGTTCCTTGGATCAGTTGATTTGTCGTTTGTCCTGTCCAGTTTGATTTCAATTTGCTTGGGCTGTTGAACCTCTTCTACACTGTTGATTGTCATTTACTGGTTGCTGTTGAATTTTAAACGTGTGCTTCATTATTGCTGGGATTTGTTTACTGCTGTTGCTGCTCGAATTACTGCCCTAGTTGATCTTTGCTTCTCATTGTAACTCAATTTCAGGTACACACTCTTGCCTTTAACGATGTGGAACTTGGTTGGAATGTATGAGTGATTTGAAAACTCAATGAAGAAGAATTGCTATCTGTTCTATTGAATATGTTGAGATTTGTTGTAGTTTTAAATATTCAAATTAGATATTCATTTGGGACTGTAATGAATTTTTGGACTGTTTCAGCTAAGAACTGTTAATTGGATTAGTTATACTCCTAGAAGCATGAAAGTTCCATAGCGAGCCATTTGGTTTGATTTGTGTTTGGTGTAGTATAGTGAAGTGTAATGTATTTTAATTCGTTTTCAATAGGTATAGAACAAGGCAAATACATCAGTAGTTTACTGCAGTATGTTATTTCACATCCAATTTTTAGTGTAAATATTGGGCATTCGAGTCATTTCCAGAATTTATGAAATAATCTCATATAGTTCGTGTTCATGTATAGTGTTAGGTACAGTTGCATATCCAAGCTATCTTCATTGGTAAACTCAATCCACGTTTTCACTTCAATATTCGCCTTTATGATTCTTTAGGAATACACTAGTAGTCGTAAATGAAATCATTTGAGCATAAAACCAAAATTCAAGTAATCAATATCACATTAAATAGAATAACTGTATTGTTCTCCTTCATTATAATTATTGGCAGTGTTTGGATCATGCTCTATTAATACCATTGGCCATTGGGCTTGGTTTATCTGGGTTTTTTTAAAAATTATATTGTCTTCAGGTCATTTGGCCTTGACATCTTAATACACGGCCCAAGACTTGGGATCAAGCTAGATCTAACCAGCCTTTCTGCGCCTGGACCATGGTATTGTCCTACAGGCCGCATTCAAGCCCTAAGTGACTGAAGGCATAGGCTTATATGAATTCATGGTCC
>MU739618.1:45441-56257 GCA_026770625.1 Nicotiana glauca
AAGAATAAGGGAAGTATAATCTTTAATTTTCAAATTGCACGTATGATAATATGCTGCACCCAGCTATCAAACTGGGGCAGAAAATTTTCTTTGTTTTGGATGTTGAAAGCAGGCGCCCACCTGAAAAACAAGGGAATATCTTTCAAAGTTAGTAACCAGCCACCCACCTGAAAAACAAGGGAATATCTTTCAAAGTTAGTAACCAGACACCCACCTGAAAAACAAGGGAATATTTTAAAATTAGAAACCAGGCACTCACCTGAAAAACAAGAGAATACTTTTTCAAGTACAGTAAGCAGGCGCCCACCTGAAAAACAAAGGAATATCTTTCAAAGTTAGTAACCAGGCACCCACCTGAAAAATAAGGGAATATTTTAAAATTAGAAACCAGACAACCACCTGAAAAACAAGGGAATACTTTTTCAAACACAGTAAGCAGGCGCCCACCTGAAAAACAAGGGAATATTTTTAAAATTAAAAATCAGGCGCCCACCTGAAAAATAAGGGAATATATTTTTTTTAAAATCAGTAAGCAGGCACCCACCTGAAAAATAAGGGAAGTACAATCTAAATCATAGTTTTAGTTTCAATATCTGATAACATGATATGCCCAGTCACCATACTGAGGCAGAAAATTTTTCTTTGGTTGTTTGTTTTGTCGTAAGCAGGAGCCCACCTGGATAACAAGGGAATACATTTTAAAAGGAATCGCAAGTAGGAGCCCGCCTGGAAAAACAACGGAATACCTTTCCAAACAATTGCAAGCAGGAGTCCACCTAGAAAATGGACACATATTTCAAATTGAAGTGGTTGAACGTCATCAAAGCAACAACAAGAATGTCTTGGGAAGAGTACAAGATACAAGTTCAAGGCAACATAAGAACAAGTTGGAAGACATAGAATAGGATTTTTTGTAACTCCTAGGTCATAGCTTAGGCTAGTTTATTTTATTTTACCATGGTGTAATAAGGGGCCAGTCAGCAGTAACAGCAGTAACAACAGCAACCGCAGTGAGATCACAGTCCCTGGTAGTCTCAGCTACCAGACATTTTCGAACTACACTGCCCTGATTCCTGTTTAGCCCAGGATATGTAGGCAACCTCTGAAGCAGGGTGCGGTCAAAACTTTTCAAAAAATGCTTCACAACGAAATACTCGAACGGGTAAAAATCGTTCATATTTGCTCACTTATCTTTGCACGGAAACTCTTCGTGTTCCCGAGCAAAGAGGGGCAGCTGTGAGCACGTGATTTTTACCCTATATATGAGTTATTCCCATAAAATTCAAACAAAACAATTTTCTCTATTTTTACAATTTCTGTGGATTTTGTGTTAATTGTCTGCATGTTATTTGTGCATGGAAAAATATGAAAAAAAATATAATATGCATTTAGGAATTTAATTCTATATTCTGGTATTAAGTGGGTATTAATTCATTTTAGAACAATACATCTTTAGTTGATAATTGATTTTTAGAATTTAAATAGTTGAATTAGGATTTAATTAGTTTAATTAGGTTTTATTTTAGTCTTACAAAAATAAAAAAAAAATACCAATGCAAAAATACTAAAAATATAAAATACAAAAATACAAAGGCAAGCAAATACAATAAAGAAAATCAAAGTAAAAATAGTTTGGGCTCAAAATACCCCAATTGCCTGGCCCAAACGGAAATAACCCTTGGCCCAACAAAATTGACCCATTTCCCAGGTCCAAGTTCAGCCTCACCCGGTCCAAATTCTGAAAATGAAACGACGACGTTTTAGTGTCATCAAATCTCGACCGTTGAGTCATTTTGAATCCAACGGATGATAATAAGTATGGCATTTAAAGGGATAAATAAACAAAAACATTACATTAAACCTAAATACCACGAACCCCACTCCATTCACCCCTCCCGTTTCCTCTGTAACGCCGACTAGGGTTCCGCCGTCCACCGCCGCACCCTCAACGCCAAACGCTACCAAAACTACACCCTGAAATCGCCTGAGTACCCTCATCACAAATACCCCACCCTTTACCTTCGAATCTCACTGAAACGGTTCGAATATGCATTTTATTGTCACCATCTCCATCGTCCACGGCAGCGACAGTGTTCAAACCTCACCTCTTTAACACCCCAACCTCATTCTGAAGCCCAGAAGTCCTAGGACATCACCAGAAAATCAACAAAGGCTTTGAGAAGAGTCCGCCGGTGATCAAGAAATTCAAGAAAAACGATGCCAAGACCTTTGAAGACCCCTGAAAATCTTTCATAATTAAAAGAGAAGAGAAAACTCAAAAAGAGCCTGTCCGTTAAAAAAAATCCAAAGCTAAGTGTTCTGTATTTTTTCTTTGCTGATTTATTTTCCTATTTTTTTGTTTGCATGAAATATTCGTTAATTGCCTGATAAATCTTTGATAGATGTTTGACTGATATTGTTTGAAACTTGAAAAAAAAGATAAAAGATAAAATAATTGAAATCCTGTTGATATTTTTGCTGTATTAGTTTGTGAGTTAGATATTGATTAAAAGTTTGAAAATGATATGTTCCATTCATCTTATGATTGGTTGAGTTGATTTTTGATAATTCGTGTTAGTCAATACTGAAGCCATGTTCCATTGATTAAATTTTGTTTGCTTGGTTATAGCTGTTTGGTGATTAATTATTTTGGATAATAATCAGCTATTAAAGCTCAAAGTAGTCTTAATTTGAGTTTGGTGAATAATAATCGGGGTTAGGGTTATTGGTAATAAAACTTAGGCAGTAGGGATATAATTGGGAAATAAAAATGGTATGATTGTAATAAATATAGAGGATTAAGGGTGGTTTGGGCATAATAAAAGGGCACTTCAGTGGTTTTCCTAAGGAAGTGGGGGTAGGGGTAAAATAGGAAAATCACGAGGATAGAACCTTCTAGAAGGGGGAATTCCTGTAATTCTTAATAACTAAAGGTAGTTCATTAGTTAGTTAATAAAAGCTTAAGGGTGTAATTGAAATAAAATAAGGATTAAACTGCAATTGATGGAATTTAAGTTTCCCTCCAAAATAAATCTATGAATAGACCCCTTGGGGTCTCATTTCTGAGGTTTTAAAAAAAAAACTCTAGCCAAGCTTTTGAACCCTAGAAAAAATTCAAAAATACCTGTTATACTTCAGATCTGAAATTAGCACTTTCAGATCATTTTCTCTTCTTTTACACTTTGAATTCATATCAAAAAACCAAAAAAAAAAATAGATGGAAAAGCTCTAAAAGCAAACTAAAAATCACTATTTCATTGGTGATCAATCTCCTGTGAATGATTCACTGAATTCTGCTTAGTTTCTAGTAAATTGTCAATTTCCTTGGATCAGTTGATTTGTCGTTTGTCCTGTCCAGTTTGATTTCAATTTGCTTGGGCTGCTGAACCTCTTCTACACTATTGATTGTCATTTACTGGTTGCTGTTGAATTTTAAACGTGTGCTTCATTATTGCTGGGATTTGTTTACTGTTGTTGCTGCTCGAATNTTAAGAATTGTTAATTGGATTAGTTATACTCCTAGAAGCATGAAAGTTCCATAGCGAGCCATTTGGTTTGATTTATGTTTGGTGTAGTATAGTGAAGTGTAATGTATTTTAATTCGTTTTCAATAGATATAGAACAAGGCAAATACATCAATAGTTTACTGCAGTATGTTATTTCACATCCAATTTTTAGTGTAAATATTGGGCATTCGAGTCATTTCCAGAATTTATGAAATAATCTCATATAGTTCGTGTTCATGTATAGTGTTAGGTATAGTTGCATAACTAAGCTATCTTCATTGGTAAAGTCAATCCGCATTTTCACTTCAATCTTCGCCTTTATGATTCTTTAGGAATACACTAGTAGTCGTAAATGAAATAATTTGAGCATAAAACCAAAATTCAAGTAATCAATATCACATTAAATAGAATAATTGTATTGTTCTCCTTCATTATAATTGTTGGCAGTGTTTGGATCATGCTCTATTAATACCATTGGCCATTGGGCTTGGTTTATCTTTTTTTTTTTAATTATATTGTCTTCAGGTCATCTGGCCTTGACATCTTAATACACGGCCCAAGACTTGGGCTCAAGCTGGATCTAACCAGCCTTTCTGCGCCTGGACCATGGTATTGTCCTACAGGCCGCATTCAAGCCCTAAGTGACTGAAGGCATAGGCTTATATGAATTCATGGTCCACATGTAATAACTACTAGGTAATATTAATTAAAACTTTTCCTTTATTATTAGAGATAACTAAAAATAGAAAATTATAGTTTGCTTTAGGTTTGCCTGTTAATAATAAAATGAGATGAGCCTTGCCACAATTAAAGAATATAATTACAAGGCTCTCAATAATTACTTACGAAAAATATTTAGACTCGGAAGGACCATTTAGCTAATTTCACGGTCTTTCCCAAAGTAATAAGTCATAGATATCTTAAGCACAATTTTAATATACATTCTCAAGTACGGGTGCACATTTATGTGACCCAAATCCTACTCTCAACGAAGTCGAAATGTATCTAAAGCCACAGGCGTACTGGTACGGTGTGGTTAAGGAATGCATTTTCACGACGTTGCAATTCTTTAAAATTGAAATGCGGAACACTAATTGAAATTATATAATTGATATCAGATAAAAGCAAATACAACAGTTGAGCGACCGTGCTAGAACCACAGAATTCGGGAGTGCCTAACACCTTCTTCCGGATTAACAGAATTCCTTATCCGGATTTCTAGTTCGCAGACTGTAACAGAGTCAAACTTTCCTCGGTTCGGGATTAAACTGGTGACTTGGGACACCATTATATTCCCAAGTGGCGACTCTGAAAATTTTAAATAACTAAT
The DNA here is from genome assembly GCA_026770625.1 of Nicotiana glauca. NCBI lineage: Eukaryota > Viridiplantae > Streptophyta > Magnoliopsida > Solanales > Solanaceae > Nicotiana > Nicotiana glauca. The sequence goes on from MU739618.1 coordinate 50,278, forward strand.
CCCGTTCCGACTGTCCTTAAATTGGAAAAAACTCCTCTACGCCCCCGCGGGTATAGAAGTAAGATAAAAAGGAGGTGTGACACTACCCAACCAAGGTTAGGCTTGGCACTTACTGAGTACCGTTGTGGTATACTCATGCCCTTTCTGCGCATGTTTTTCATGTGCAGATCCAGGTACCCTCACACAGGTGCACTTTCCTTGAGGCAGGGAGAGCTACGGAGACTTTGAGGTACATCTTCAGCGTCCGCAGACTGAAGAGTCTCCTTCTTACTCTATCTTGTAGCGTTTAGACTTCTTTCGTAACTTGATGTAGACTTTTTTGGAGTTTATAGCAGTTTATTACATTTCTATTAGCCTGTGTTTCCCGCGAGTTTCTAAGTTTTAGGGTGTATTGTAGACTTCTGCGTTTGAGTTGTGTATGCCAAGTGGCAGTTATATACAATTTTCCTTCTATTTTTGCTTATTTTAATTAATTTTTCTGCAAGTTATATTATTTTTGCATAGTTAGGATTACCTAGTCGTAGTGACTAGGTGCCATCACGACATGTTCACGGTGGGCGAACTAGGGTCGTGACAAGTTGGTATCAAAGATCTAGGTTCATAGGAGTCATGGAACACAGGCCGGTTTATTAGAGTCTCGCTGATCGGTACAGAGACGTCGGTACTTATCTACGAGAGGCTATGTAACTGTTAGGAAAAATCTTCATTTTATTTGATTTCCTTGTTGTGCCGTATTTTTGACATCAATTCTAAACTTCTGTATTCTATTCTCTCACAGATGGTAAGGACACATGCTACTCGAGATGATCAGGCACCCGCGCCCCCAACTGCAGCCGTCAGAGGCTGGGGCCGGGTAGAGGTCGAGCACGCGCACGTGGTGACCAGCTTCAGGGCACACATGTGTTTTCTAAGATTGACTTGTGCTTAGGTTACCATCAGTTGAAGATTCGGGAGCCAGATATCCCGAAGACTGCCTTCAGGACTCGGTATAGACATTACGAGTTCCTTGTTATGTCATTTGTGCTGACCAATGCCCCAACAACCTTTATGCATTTGATGCACAGTGTGTTTGGACCATATCTTGACTCATTTGTTATTTTTTTATTGATGATATTCTGGTGTATTCCCGGAATTGGGAAGATCATGAGCAGCACCTAAGGACCGTACTTCAGACCCTGAGAGAGAAGAAGTTATATGCAAAGTTCTTAAAATGCGAGTTTTGGTTGAGTTTCGTGGAATTCTTAGGCCACGTGGTATCAAGTGAGGGCATTCGGGTGGATCCGAAGAAGGTAGAGGTAGTGCAGAGTTGTCCTAGACCCTCCTCAGCTACAAAGATTCGCAGTTTCCTTGGCTTGGCGGGCTACTACCATCGATTTATGGAGGGATTTTCATCAATTGCGGCCCCTATGACTAGATTGACCCAGAAGGGTTCCCCATTTCAGTGGATAGAGGAGTGTGAGGTGAGCTTTCAGAAGCTCAAGACAGTTTTGACTACAACCCCAATTTTGATGTTGCCTACCGGTTTAGGGTCTTATACTGTCTATTGTGATGCCTCGAGAGTTGGACTTGGAGCGGTGTTGATGCAGGATGGTAGGGTGATTGCCTACACGTCCAGACAGTTGAAGATACATGAGAAGAACTGCCCTGTCCACGACCTTGAGTTAGCTGCTATTGTTCATGCCTTGAAGATATAGCGTCATTATTTGTACGGTATGCCTTGTGAGATCTATACTGACCATCGGAGTTTGCAACACTTGTTCAAGCAAAAGGATCTAAATTTGAGTCAGAGGAGGTGGTTAGAGTTGCTGAAGTATTATGATATTACTATTTTGTATCACCCGGGCAAGGCCAATGTGGTGGCGGATGCCTTGAGCCGCCGGGCGAAGAGTTTGGGTAGTTTGGCATATTTACCAGCTTCAGAGAGGCCTACGGCAGTGGATGTTCAGGCCTTAGCCAGCCAATTTGTGAGATTGGATCTTTCGGAGCCCAGTCGGGTTCTAGCCTGTGTGGTTTTCCGGTCTTCCATATTTGATTGTATCAGGGAGTGACAGTATGATGACCCTCATTTGCTTGTCCTTAAGGACAAGGTCCAGCGCGGTGATGCCAGAGATGTGACCATCGGAGATGACGGGGTATTGAGGATGCATGGTCGTATTTGTGTGCCTAATATTGATGAGCTTCGAGAGATAATTTTAGCGGAGGCCCATAGTTTGCGGTATTCCATCCATTCGGGTGCCGCGAAGATGTATCAAGGCTTGAGGCAGCACTATTGGTGGAGGCGGATGAAGAAAGATATAGTTAGTTATGTGTCTAGATACCTCAACTGCCAGCAAGTGAAGTATGAGCACCAGCGACCGGGTGGGTTGCTTCAGCAGATAAAGATTCCGGAGTGGAAATGGGAGCGCATCACCATGGACTTTGTATCTGGACTCCCACAGACCTTGAAGAAGTTTGATGCCATTTGGGTCATTGTGGATCGACTGACCAAGTCCGCTCATTTCATTCCTGTGTGTACCACTTATTCATCGGAGCGGTTGGCGGAGATTTATATCTGGGAGATCGTCCGTCCGCATGGTATTCCAGTTTCTATTATTTCAGACAGAGGTACTCAGTTTACATCGCGGTTCTGGAGAGCCGTGTAGCAGGAGTTAGGTACTAGGTTGGAGTTGAGCACAACATTTCACCCCCAGACGGACGGACAGTCCGAGCGCACTATTAAGATTCTTGAGGATATGCTCCGTGCATGTGTGATTGAGTTTGGAGGGTCTTGGGATCAGTTCTTGCCATTAGCGGAGTTTGCCTACAACAACAGCTACCAGTCGAGCATCCAGATGGCTCCTTATGAGGCTTCATATGGTAGACGGTGTCGATCCCCGGTTGGATGGTTTGAGCCAGGGAAGGCTCGGTTGTTAGGTACGGATTTGGTTCAGGAGGCCTTGGACAAGGTTAATATCATTCAGGATAGGCTTCGTTTAGCTCGCTCTAGGCAGAAGAGTTATGCAGATCGCAAGGTTCGAGATATAGCATTTATGGTTGGTGAGCGGGTATTACTCCAAGTATCACCTATGAAGGGCGTGATGAGATTTGGGAAGAAGGGCAAGCTTAGACCTAGGTACATTGGTCCGTTTGAGATTCTTGATCGAGTGGGAGAGGTGGCTTATAGACTCGCATTGCCACCTAGCTTATCAGCCGTGCATCTAGTTTTTCATGTATCCATGCTTCGGAGGTATCACGACGATCCAGCCCACGTGTTAGATTTCAGCACTGTCTAATTGGACAAGGACTTGTCCTATGAGGAGGAGCCGGTAGCTATTCTAGACCGGCAGGTTCGTCAGTTGAGATCCAAGAGCTTTCCTTCTGTTCGTGTCCAATGGAGAGGTCAACCTCTTGAGGCATTGACCTGGGAGTCCGATTCTGATATGCAGAGCCGTTACCTCATCTTTTTCCCGACTCAGGTACTTCTTTCTTTTGTCTGTTCGAGGACGAACAATTGTTTTAGTGGTGGAGGATGTGACGACCCAAAGGGGTAATCACTTGTTTTCTTACTCATTTTGTACTTCCAAGGCCTTGAAAACCTCATTTGGGGTTGCCTCGATTTGCATGCGCAGTCTAGACGCGTAGCCGGAAGGCTTAGAAATGAATTCTGTGAGAAAAATGCTAAATTTTGATATTAAGTTGAATAAATTTGACTCCGGTCAACTTTTTGGGTAAACAGACCCAGACCCATGATTTGACGATCCCGGAGGGTCTGTAGGAAAATATGGGACTTGGGAGTATGCCCGGAATCGAATTCCGAGGTCCCAAGTCCGTGAAATGAATTTTTGTGTGAAATTATTTTCTGGAAATAACTAAGAAAATTAGAAATGAAATTTGATTAGAAGACTATGGTATCAGGTCTGTATTTTGGTTTCGGTGCCCGGTACAAGTCTTATATATGATTTAAGGACTTTTTGTAAAGTTTGGTTGAAAACGGATGTCGTTTGACGTGTTTCGGACTTAAAATGAGAATTCGATGTTTTATAAAAATTTGGAAGAAATCATGAGTTTTGAGGCTTGATTCGATGTATATGATGTTATTTTGGTGATTTGATCGCACGGATAAGTCCGTAGGATGTTTTTGAGATTGTGCGCATATTTGGTTTGGAGTCTCGAGGGCTCGGATGAGTTTTGGATATGTGTCGGATTGCATTTTTGAACTTGTAAAAAAAATCTGGTATTTTTCCTTCTGTGATCTTCGCATTTGCGAAGATGAGACTCGCAAATGCGAGCTCTGCATCACAATTACGAAGCCTTGGTCCTGGGCAAATGATCGCAAATGCGAACGAGGGATTTCTGGGAACTGATCGCAAATGCGATCCTTGTGCTCGCAAAAGCGAAACTAGGTTGATCGCAAATGCGATCTTTATGTTTGCAAATGCAAAATCTGCCAGAATAGTAAGGGTTCGCAAATGCGAACCCAGCTTCGCATTTACCATATTTGGTCGGGGTTCGCAACCCAGTTCGCAATTGCGACATCAGAGACGTAGCAATTTCATACTTAGTCGATTTTCCACCATTTTTCATAATTCTTTCAAGACCCAAACCCCATAGACGATCTTTCAAGGATAAAACTTCTTCCAAATCATTTGTAAGTCGATTTTTACTTAATTCCTTCAATCATTTACATCATTTAACATGTTTTTCATTTAAAATCAATGAAATTCATGGGTGAAATTAGGGGTTTGGGGTAGAAGCTAGGTTTTTCTAAAATTGGGAATTTGGACCTCGATTTGAGGTCCGATTTCGAAACAAATCATGTATTTGGGTTCGTGGGGGAATGGGCAACCAGATTTTGGTTTGAACCTCGGGTTTTGACCACGTTGGCCTGAGGGGTATTTTGGTCATTTTATCTAAATTTGCGTCTTAGCTGCAAATTAAATAGTAGAATTAGTTGCTTGAGATGTTATTTATGAGATGTAATTGAAATGAATAGATTTGGGCCATTTGGAGTCGGATACTCGTGGCAAAAGAGTGATTTCAAGTTGATTTTTGGAGCTGGTTGAGGTAAGTAGCTTGTCTAACATTGAGTGGGAGACCTTTCCCTTAGGATATGATATTTGGTAATTGAATGCCTTGTACGTAGGGTGACGAGCGCGTACTCGAGCTAATTGTTGAAAACTCGATTTTTACTTAAGATATTGAGATTGAGCTTCCTTCGAATTTGCTTTATTCTACTTGCAATTATAACCTGTGTTAGATTAGAAAGGCATGTTTGGTTGATTTAAATTGCCTATTTGCTTAAGTTGCCTTAACTGTACTACGTGAAGCATGTTAGACTAGTACTACATGTTGTTTGTATTCTCATACTTCATTCATGAATATCTTTTGGTTGTGGTTGCGCATTTACATTAGGACTACAGATGTGGGATTCTGGTAGCTCCCCCTTATTTGTTTACTTTGGGACTACGGGTTAGATTCCCGGTAGATCCCCCTGCACATTTACTTTGGGACTACGGGTGTCACGACCCGGATTTATCCCACCTTTGGGCGTCGTGATGGCGCCTACTAACGTAGCTAGGCCAGCCAAATAATACAATATTTCTTCATCCACCCTCAACAACATATTATTCTAACAGTAATTAAATAAGTGCGGAAGACTTTAGTTTTAACAAAAACGATACAAAAATGCGAAAGTTTCAAAATACACCTCTACCCAGTATCTGGTGTCACTACTTACGGTCTACTAAGGAGTACTAGAAACATCAGTCTGAAAGAAGATACAAAAGAGTCTGTCTCGATGCAAATAAACAAACTGAAATATTATAGATGAGACTCCGAGCCCGCGGACGTCACCTAAGCTACCTGAGAGTCTCTGGACTGAAGGTCGGCTCCCGGTCTAGAACTGCTGCGGCGGTCCGTAAGCTGCCTCCTGATCTGTGCACAAAAAGGCACAAAAGTGTAGCATCAGCACAACCGACCCCATGTGCTGGTAAGTGCCTGG